>JAULKJ010107825.1:0-15429 GCA_032355405.1 Rubia balearica | reverse complement strand
AAACTATCTACTTAGTTGTATTTAGTAAGCAATAGGGCTTATAAATTATATCTTTGAGAGGTACGGCGATGACCTCCAACCAGCTATAGGAGTATGAAAACTCACATTCTTCTAGTTTCTTTCCTTTCAAGTAGTATTCACTTACCCATTTCACCCAAATAACATCTTTCTTCATGTTTACATCCCAAAGATGCTTTACATTGCATCCCTGTTCCATGCTCCCGAATCTCTAATTCCCATACCACCATTCTTCTTACTGATGAAAATGAGCTCCATGATACTGCTGTAAATCCCCTCTCACCTTCTTTTCTTCCCCATAAGTAGCATGTATAGATCTGTGCTATTTTCTTATGTAAACTTTCAAGAAAATTCAATACACTACTCCAATATCCCCGACAGACTCATTAGAACACCATTTATCAACTGCAATTTCCCCGTATATGATAATGTCTTTGATTTCCATGTCTGCACCTTCTAATTTTTTGTATCAGTAATTCACTGTTAGTTTTACTCCATTTTACTGTAGACAATGGAAGGCCAAGGTATTTCATAGGGAAGTTACCCCTTGCTACATACAGGACTGATGCCAGCCAAAAAAATCAGCTTCATCCATCTTTGAGATTTTTTTTTATTTGCCTTCATTCAATCTCAACCCCATACATTCTTTGAATCTGCTCATCACATCCTTCAACCCCTTCATGGTTTTCGAATTTTCTGCACAGAAGATTAGAAGATCATCTGCAAAGAGCAAAGTATGCACTCCTGCTTTTTTGCATTTTCGGAGATAATCAATTTCTCCCTTTAGTCTAGTTTTCTTCATCAACCTGGTAAAGTATTCCATACAAATGAAAAGTAGGAGAGGAGATATTGGATCCTCATGTTTGATCCCTCTTTTTTCTTGAAAATATTTTGTGTACCGGCCATTAAAAGAGATATATAAATATGATATCATAAAACTGTTTTGGATCCACCATTTTAGTTGCTCTGGAAACTTCAACTCATTTAACCAATTAATCATGAAAGAAAATTTGATGCTGTCAAAGGCTTTGCTTATGTCAATCTAAAATACGTTGTTTGGCTTCATAGTTTCTACTCCATATCTACTCAGCAGCTCATGTGCATGCACATGTTATGTGTTATAAACCTGCCTTTTACAAAGGCACTCTGATTAATACTGATCAAGTCAGGTAGTACTTCTCCAATTCTAGAGCTTAGAATTTAATAATAACCATATACAGAACTGAGCAACAAGCTATAGGTCGAAAGTCTGCTGGTGATCTGCACTTCTACAAATCTCAAGGATAAAATGATCCCTTCACTGAGTTGATGATATCTTCTCCTACAATCCCCAAGTCTCTCTAAATAATTGACTTATATACCCATCTTGTCCCAGACTTTTATATCCATTGATTCCTCTCAGTGCCTTGAGGATTTCTATGTCTGTAACTGGCTTGATCAGCTTTGACTACTGCCAAGCATTCAAAACATTTCCCATCTGTACTACTCCTTCTTCTATCTTGTTCACTTTTTCTGCTACTCCCAGCTGACACTGAAAATGCTTAATTAGATCCTTCTCAATTTCATTCTGACCCATAACCATTCCACTATCAATTTCAAGGGCTGTAATCCTGTTTTTATACAGTCTCTTTTTCATACAGCTGTAAAACAATTTTGTAGGCTGTCTCTCTCCAAGGTCCATTGCAGCTTTAGCTTTCCGTTGTATAAAACAGAATTCTACCTCCCTGGCCTTTTCTGTTTCCAGCCTAGCTTTGTGTTCTTCATCCCGTAACTCTAGTGATTTTGGTTTTTCATTCAAAGCTTTCAGTGCCTTTTTCCAAATTTCCTGAGATTTTTTAGCCTGATCTGTTATGTCCCTGAACTCTCTCTTATTCAACATTCTGAGCGGTTTTTTCAGCCTTTTTAAAGCTCTAGCCACATCTTCTAGCTTTTCCACTTTCTCTAATTTCCATATACTTTCCACCAAAAAAGTGATTTTTTCCACATGTTAAAAAATCTAAATGGTTTAAATTCATTTTCCTCTTTTTGGCTGATTTTCAAAACCAGTGCCAGATGGACAGAAGCCAGTTAAGCTTGAATCTCACATATTGCATCTTTGTACTTCTCCATCCAATCCTTATTAATCAGGCCTCCATCAATTTTACTTTGTACTCTACCTTCATATCTCCTATTACTTCATGTGAATTGTGAGACAATTGTTTTTATCTTTTCTATCTCAAATTATTCCACTGTCTGCTGAAAGGCTTCAAACTCTTTCTCCTCAACTATTTTTCCTCCAACTCTGTCACCAGGCTTTATTGGGGAATTGAAATCTCCTATTATCAATCAAGGAAAGTATTTTTGTCCTGTTCCTTTCTTAAATTCCCATAATGGTTCTCTCTTCTTCCCTGTGTTAAAACCATATGCTACAGTGAAGAAGAATCTGCCCCTAACATCCGAATTCAAACATTCCATATCCAACCATTGCTCACTGGTACTCATAATTGTGACTCTGAAATGATCTGTCCTCGAGGTTAACCAAATTCTCCCCCTAATCTCATATGAACTGTTTGTAAACAGCTGCCATCCTAGTTCTATTCTCCTCCACATTTCAGCTTTACACTTTTTTAAAAATATATTTTCATTTCTAATATTCCCAGGAAACCAATTCTATTTTTCAGGCTAAACCTTCTAACTTCATAGTGTTTTTCCTTTTTATTAAAACCTTTTATATTCCACATGGCTTGATTCATATATCTGGTGGAACTGCTTCCTTCTTTCCTGTTATCCCATTACCGATCCCTGCCAGTTTAGAATGGTGTCTTGGATCACTTCTGTGCTCATCATCAATACTCCTTTTATCTCTATCCTCAGTTTTATTTTCTGTTCTTGGATCATGTTTCTCACCTTGTTTCTTTTTAAATGGCACAAATACTTGTTTTACTATTTTTTTCTCTCCTCCTGTTTCCCTTATCCTCCTTTTTTCGGCAATCTTTCAACTGATGTCCATACATATTACAACAAGAACACAGAAAATGCATCCATTCAAATTCTACTTTCTGTTGAACTATAACTTTATTCTCATTTATAAATTGTACTTTATCAGGCACCTTATAACCAATTTTTACTTCTTTATGCAGCCTGGTATAAGCCAATCTTTCTTCCTTAGTTGTTGCCCTATCTAAACATATTGGACGACCAATGGGGCTAACAATTTTACTAATTTTTTTAGTTTCCAGTATACTTGAGGCAATCAGGGAGTTTAATCCGGACAGGAATAACATCATGCTAATTCATATCCAAATTTCTATCCCACAGTTTAATTATCACAGGTTTACCATCAAACATGATCATCCCTTTTTCTACAATATTATCACACTCTATTTCAAAGGCCATATTTACCATAAAAATATTTTTCTGCAGTTGCCAAATCTTACACACCTTTTTCGCCCAAATTCTATAGAAATAACCTTTAATTACCTTGAAAGGCGGGTTGCATCCAAGCGTTTTGCAGAATAAACAATTTTCCCATTGTTTCTTCCTTTCTTTAACATTTTCTTCAGAAATTTCTACCAATTCCTGCCCATCTATGTTTACTGTGTTGTATCTCCTGACATCCTACTGTGAATCAATAGCGATGCCCATTTTTTCCTTCCTCCTCCTCCACCTTCTCACTCCATGAGAGTTTTTTCCTGGTCGTTTTCCCCCTGTTCAATCGAGCTTTGAATAGGTGTTTAATTAATCAGCTCCTTTTAACCTTACTATTAGAATCATGGTCTATATAATAAAACCATTGGTACTATGTAGGGGTAACCAATAATATTATATATTGAGTTATATGAATGTCATCCACCAATGTGAAACTCTAACACGCCCCCTCACGTGCAGTGGTATGAATCATCGCGCAAACGTGGACAAAAGGGGGGTAACGCGTCAACCTCGGGCTCTGATACCATATTAGAATCATGAGCTCCTATCATAAAACCAATTGGTACTATGTAGGGGTGACCCATAATCTTATATATTGAGTTATATGACTTCTACTCTAACGCTTACTCTGCAATTCCATCGTCACCTCGACTTGTTTCCCCTTTCTCTCGATTTCCTCCTTTTCTTCATTCAGATCCCTAATTCGCTTTTCATCAACTCTGCTTTCCTTCACTAACTGAACTGCTAGTTTTTTCCTGATCTGCCCATGGTGACGTGTGAAACACCGATCAAAAGACAAACTGGGCTGAGAAAAAACACATACTAATAGTGTATTCACCCATATATGCTAGAGAGAGAAAAACTAAGATTTAATAATAAATTGCTGATGATATCCCTAATTTAAACATTTTAGATCTAACGTATATAATTTTTTGATAATTATAAATGAGCTCCTCCTTATATTTGGCCTTGGTTCCGCTACCGCTATTGCTAGAAATGTCCAACTTTTACTGTTGGTCTAGTCTGAAATGATGTACAAAGTACAATATTTGTCGACCACGAATTTTTTTTTGGTCCTCCCTATAATGTTTAATAAAATATAATTTATCTAGATTGTCAGTTTTTGGTCTGAAATTATTCATTCATCATGGTAGTGAAAAAAACACAATGTTATAAATTAATCACAATTTTTTTAAATAAAAAGGAAGAAGAAGAAAATGGACATCTATAACTCAATTGCACGGAGTTTAATTAGTTAAATTATCATCTAATTTAAATGTTTTAATAAGAAATTGTATGATTAATATAAATATGATTTTATCATAAACCGTGCAATGACACTCTACTACAATCAATTCTTCAAAATTTTGATCTGTTTTAATATTATATGGAATCCGATGCATACAATGATAACGTTATTCCACTAAAGTGACATTTATAAATATTTTATCAAGATAAGGTTTTGGAAAAGACCATCTTTCCATAGATTAATGGAAAGACAAGGTTTAGGTAAATAATACTCCCTCTGTCCCACCAGTTTTGGCCTATTTTTTTGCCAACTTTCTCAGACCATGTTTGACCATATATTTCAATTAGTATATAGACTCTAATATTATCATATGAGATATTGCTAAACTCATATGTTTACGTAGTTTCTAAATATCAAATTTTAATATACCATTAATATCCGCAATTAAAGTTATTGATGGTCAAACATGGTCAGAGAAAGTTGACAAAAAATAGGCCAAAACTGGTGGGACGGAGGGAGTAGAAAGGTAGAATATTTCATTTACAATATTAAAAATTTATTATACAATGTGCAAGAGATATAAGTTTTTACCTGATAAATGCAATCCAATTTTTTTTGGAACGAATAAACTTTCATTACCTTAACCCATAAAAAACCATATACATCATTGCCTATACACATATTACACTTCTCAATTATTTTCTATCACAAGTTTTGAAAATTTTACCTTCATTTCTTCTAATTTGCAGTTAAACCTTAGTTTTTTCATAGTTTATGGAAAAACAGTCTTTCAATACACGTACACTTATCAATAATTAAGTTATATTATAAAATATGTTTATTTATTTATATATAATAATATTTAAATTCATGTCCGTGAAAATCACGGGTGTTATCCCGTAATAATTAAATTAGTTTCTAATTTTTCCAACATGCCGATTATATGTAAAAAGAAAGGATCCCATGTTTGTTTTTCTGAAAATATGGTTTTCAATAATTATGGTTGTGATGATTGAAGAGGGCTACGTACTCTCAGAAAACAACTTTTTCAAATTTAGAAGTTTGTTACTAAAATGTTTTAACATGTGAATACTTTTGTTGGTGGTATACATGACGATATAACAAGAAAACAGAAAACAGGCAATAGTCAATGTTTGTTGAGTTACATACTTTCACAAGCGTATATTTGTCCAATCTTAGTTAAGAGAGATTTGTGACGTAAAATATATTTTGTAACGTCTTTGTATAAAATTGTAATTAAACTCCAATTATTTTTATTGTGAAAGACTTTCTAGCCATTTTAAATTCAATAGAGAAGGAATGAAACTTCTTAAAAGAAAATAACAAAGTCTGGTACAAAAATGGTCTCTTAACAAAATCAAGGATTATTTATTAATACATTGAAGATTAATAGGGATGAAATTCTAAATATAGTTTGTAAAAGAAATAGTGAATAAGGGGTCTATGTGTTAATATCACCTTTTTGGTATTGAGAGCAAATAATTGGGTAATTAATTATTTCGGTTAGGAATCCATGTTATAAAATTTGCGGTCATAAATTTTCCCTTATCCCCATGAGTCATATACATTTTTTGTCAAATGTGATTCATTTTTAAAACTTGATATTTCAATCAAATCTTATGATGTTTTGTCAAAAGAACTATTCCACTAAAACCACGTGTATTAAAATTAAATTTGATATTTTTATGTAAAATTTTATGTTTATATGTTAAACCATTGACATTGAAATTACGGTTTTACCAGTTATCCAATTAATTCGTTTCAACTAAACCAAGTATGTTAAAACATAAAAGTTGACACACGAGACTTGATTACGCAGTTCCGTGAAATTACCTACATCTTCGGGGCCTTACCCACTTCAGAATAAATCCACCACTATATTGAAAGACACAGTACAAAGCACATCATACACTTATACTTAATCGTTACTAGTTACAACAGTTGATTTTTCAAACTCCCCTTGCTACCGATCCGTCTTGATCAGACTCCATCTGACCTCAAAACTCATCCATACTGGATCTCCTCCTTCCTAAAAATTAAAGTATATGATTATGAACTTGATCAAAAGTTTAAAATCATGTTAGAACACCTATGGATGACTCTAGAGTGCTCTCAAAATATATGAAAGCCAGAATATATATTTTCTTCAATTAAATCCCAGAGTAGCACAACCGTGATATCCATCAATATATAGACCATGAGCTGGTTGGAAGTCTCCACCTTTGTGTTTGAACTATTCTATTTTCAAATCTATTCATGAAGCATATCAAAATCTCTTGAATATAGGGATTTTCCTAATAAAAAAAATCACTTAAGGATAATATTTTTCCGTAAATCTTGTTCCTTAATAATAAGGAACTTCTATAAATCAATATGTTTCAATCTCCCAAAGAATTAATATTTTATTTTCTCCCATTTCCTTATTCCACCACACAAATAATATTTTTCACACACTGAATATTATGTTCCATTATGGAAAGTCTTTGTATGCATGAAGTCTTTTGCGAAAAAATAATTCTCATTCCATATCCAATTCTGATTAAAATCAAATCCCATTGAATTAGGAATTACCAAATCCAAATCTTTAAATTAAGGAATTACATATATCTATCTATTAAAACTAAATCCCATACGGAAATGGATATTATCAAACCAATTACAATTTTTTCAAATTAAATCCAATTGCATAAATATAAGAATTGATATATTCTTGAATCTCAAACATGGGCGGAATATTTCTACCACCTCAAATTTCCTTTTGCCGTATATCTTTCCGTATTAATGTTTCAACATATACTTTCCATATTTGTATAATTTTCACAAATTGTCAATTAACTAAATATGGGTTTTACAATCTCCTCCTTTGACATTTTGTGGACCTAACCAACTTTTGGATTTTCATCACAAGAACTTATGCAAATATGGACATCAATCTTTGAAAACTAATCTGGATGTTGGAACATAATATCTCCACCTCAATTCCAGAACTCCCTTAACATCTAGGAATAATAAGCATGTTGGAATATCAACCCAATAGAGCTAATTAAGTCATCATAAAGAAATCCAAGGATCCAAAATACCTTCCCCTTAGGGCCATAAATATGCCAAATACAATAGAAACATAACAGCTCCCTCTGAAACACATAAATTGCCTATGTTAGAACATATTCATAATAGAGGCTTTAAGCCTCTTTAGAATCAGCTAAATGGGCTTTCAACTACGCCTTTTTTTTCTATAACCTGGCCTTCTCTTTATCAACCCTAGAAGTAGAAGTCTAAGGATTCCATGGTAGATCACGCAATTCCCTTTTTATCAAAGGTCCTTTTGTTTGGCCAAAGTGGTTCAGCCAAACTATCACATTAGGAGGTTTGACCTAGACCCTTTCACCCTGAACCAAAATAGAAATAAGATAGGGACACACTAGTGCATGTTTTGCTTTTAGGTGAGATGGTCTGTCTCACAATACTTTCCTAAATAAATAAACCCAAATTTAATAACTTCTGTGTTTTAACACAGTAAATAACCATTGTAATTTCTCTCCTAAAGGCAGTAGTATTTGTGGACGAAATCCAGCAGTTCACCACTATTTGATGGAGATAAAAAAACTTGGTAGTCAAGGTAGAAATAGTAGCATTCCCTTGAATAACAAATGAGACTGAAATTCTCCAGTGATTTCCGACAAAATCTACCCAACTGTCATAACAAGGTTCTCAGCATAGACTGTCAGAAAATTCTTAGGGGTAGGTAATCCAAGAAACTGATTAATCATTTTTCTAGAAAATCTCACTACCTTGCATCTTATGTGGACCTTGTTGTAACACTCCGAATCTAAATCAATATTGCCTCCTATTAAGTTAGAATAGAATTCTTGTTGAATCTCTCGTTTGTACTTCTTTTTTATTAAGGCAGCAGTCTTGAAAACTGAATAGCCCCGGTAGATTGTAAATCCACACTTCTCATAAACATTCAAATCGGCTGGCCTCCCTTCTATGATCCCCTTCTGACACACAATATCCCATCTCTTCTGGCCGTGTGCATCATAACAATATTGCTCAAAACATTCTTGGCAGAAGGTGTTGCCTTAGTAAAACTCTGTCCAGACTCAGTCTTAATATTATTCTTCATTGCAGTTGTGGTGAATATTTGGTGCTTCTTCCCTCCTCTTGGACTACCTCTTAGAGGGCCTCGCATTTTCCTCAACAATTTGACCATCTTGTGTTGGAACATCAGGCATAAATGTTGGGACATAACTGCTTTCAGTTTCTGGCACCTGCTGTTGTGTTGGAACATGAGAGTCCTCATCCTCTTCAAACTTCTCTACAAATTGTTCTTCATCCTATGTGTGAACATGTGAAGCTCCTCCACAAAAATCATTATCCCAATCAGAATTCCTTTGCCAGTTTGGAATATAATCTGCCTTAAACAACTCTGGTTCATTAATATCCCTATCCACAATTTCTCCCCCTGTCTCCATATCCTGTATTATAACATAAACAACATTCCTAGTTTCCAACTCTTTATCACCCGAAGCCAAAATAACATGTGGAGCCATACTCCCGATCTTCTAAGCCATTTCTTGCATCTTATGATCAAACTTGGCCATTTGAACATAATAGGTGGATTTCACCACTTCATAATCATCATCATCATGCCAATCCAAACACTTTATGAAGGATTTGAAGATCAATATCAAGTCGTTCATGCTTTTGGCTCAAATATTTCTCCTTCTTGCATGTCATCATCAATCTCGTCTACTTACGCCTCAGTTATTTTGTTCTCTTTTTCTCTCTTTTCATCTTTAAATTTTTTTCTAATGTATTTATAGAAAAAAACTAATGAGAAAAATAAATACCTCAAATATGACAAACACCTAAGTGTTGTCAGAGGAGCTCAAAACTTGCAGTGTCTAAATGCTTTGTGAAAATATCGACAGATTGTTCCGATGTTGGAACATCATCAACTACCACTTCTTTACTCTCAACCAGATCTCGAACAAAATGATGCCTTTTATCAATGACATTTGTCTGAGAAGGTTGTACTATATTGTTTGAGATGAATATAGCACTTTTGTTGTCACATAGCACCATTAGAAGCCCTTCTTTAATTCCATACACTATAAGAAACAACACATTTTTACCTCAGTTCTGCAGGGGGTTTTGCCTCAGTTTTTAGCCAGAGAAAACCGAGGTAAATTTGGGCGTAGTAAAAAGTATACCTTTTACCTCGGTTCAAAATCGAGGTAAAAACTATTTTTACCTTGATTATTCCTGAAAAGAACCAAGGTAAATATTCCTGAGCTGACGATCATGCCGATGAAAAAGAGCGACATCGATTCATATTCTAGGGCTGACGACTACCCTAACTATGTGAAACATTGTGATGGGCAATCTTTCCTAGACCATCTGCGACGTCCTTCATTACCTTAGCCAAAGTCGCATGTTATTCTTATCGACATCGAAGATTATAATTTTTAATTACGGCTTCAAACCGTGGTAAATTATATTCTCAGCATTAATTTTTTAGATGAATAACCGAGGTAAATATTATTTTGATGAACCTCTGATCAACCAGTGTATGACGTTTGGTTGAAAAAAAATTCATAGTCAACGTGCTAAAGAGAATATGACGTCAGACAGTCTGATATCGTATTTATCGATATCAGTTCATAGATGATGTGTCATATCAATGAACAGGACATCATTTTAATGGACTGATGTTTTACGGATAATTTTTTATGTCGTACGATGAGTTTGCGATGTGAATGATTGCGTCGTTGTTTATGGAGCGACGTAATCTTGTTAAGTGCAACCGATGTCACTCTATTTGGTGTACCATAGGTAACTTATTGGGAATTTCGTGCAATGTCGCTCCTTGCTAATCTGGTTTACTAAATTGTATATTATGCTGTACGATGTCGGTTCGTATGTAATGCTTTAAATGGTAGATGAGTTAAGTAAATGCCTCAAATTCTTTACCATCATAAAGAGCTCCTAACTCTCACGTACATCATCCAAAATCTTGATGGGGTACGGTGCTTTGTCCTTGAAAAACTACAACAACATGGAGTAATCTCATAATCAATAAATTGGTTGTGCAAAGTTGTGATATTATTGATTAAAATAATTGGTGAGAATAATAGTACCTTTTCTAGATCAAATTGATTCTCCCACAAGTAAGAACAAATCCTTCATAAAGGGCATGCAATAGTAACCGCTTTCTCACGCTGCCACTTATTTTTTATGCTATTCAAATGAACAAATTGTTCACAAACACATAGTTAAGTACTTATAGCAATACTTATTTCATAATAAAATTTTGAAGTTAATTCTAACCCTTAGGGACTTTTAATGGAACCCTTTGTAGTTGGCATTTCTGGGATCTTTCACCACCTTTGTAATTGTGAATGAAATTATTTTCGGGAGTGTTTGATGTAATAGATCAAATCAGAACACTGTGTTTGAAGGAAGAACGATGATGGCCATCATTCAATGTTTGCTACAAAAATGAAATCATCATTAACTAGACACAATTGCATAAGCTTTAATAGAATCCAAAAAGAGTAATGCAATAAGTAGAGTTGACTCACCTCTCGTAATAAGGTGTGATATATATTGAATTGTCCTTTTGCATCGATCTGAAGCTCAAGTAGAAATGCTCTTCCATCGCACAATGTTCATATTCGATCTTTATTTGGCATAGAAACTCTACGTACCCTTTCAATTTTGATATAGATTATACATGCAAGAGCCTATAAACGTGGTTAGTCGTGCTAGATTGAAGCCAAACGCATTAAGTATGTCGATTAATGAGTTTAGGGTGATCCAATAATACTTACATGCAATGTAGTTTCATCACGGGAAGGGGAAATTATTGAAATAAAAAAAGTCTTCCAAATCCTCCTTCTGGACAATTGGATTTAACTTGTACCCAAAAATACCCACATCTTCAATGGTAATTTTGTATGAATATGAGGGAGGTTGTGCCGTCACAACCGTGTGGATGTTCTTTAGGGAACTATCCATAGAGACATTGAATGGTTGTGGCTTCATTCAAGAGACATGAGACTTTGTTGGTTTTGGATCCCCACATGCATTGGGAAATTTTTCCGAGCTACTAATCCATGTCTCAAACTACATGAAATAAACTGTAAAAGTTATATACGCAATATTTGTCTCAACTCATAATCGTCTCTTTCAATTACATAAGGTATTTAGTTTAAACACCTGAATAGTCAACCCTATTACACGATTGAGGGTTTCACAATATCCCGTTGGGTAGTTAATATGGTTGAAGGAAAGACATTGCCAATCTCATACGAGTCATAAATATTTACCAACTTCTTTGATTACAAAGGGTTTTACTTTAAATGCCACGGACTGTGAACTTCATTACACAAGTGAGAATTTTATAGTTACCCATTCGACGGTTAAGATTGGTGAGGCCCAATCATAGCCGACGTCATTCCAGGCCAAAATATTTCATTTCAATCAATTACTTGGTATTTTCATTTCAGGACAACAATTAGTGAACCCCATTACACGATTCAATGTATTAACAATATCCTATCGATGGTTAAGAGAACATATCTACTTGTATAAGTAGGGTTATCCTTTTCATCCCACAATAGGTAAGCCTTATTATACGACCAATACTCATTCGATTCTAAAGAATTTATAGGCCCGGACATAGCCATACTATTTTTTTCTTCATTTTATCAATAATTTTATCATTAATTGTACTACTGAATACTATTTAGATAAATTTAAGTCGCGCCTAGCATTTGAGTTCACCTAAATTGATTTTAGGCTCAAAGGCCCACACACTTCGTGCGACATAGCCTGTATGTCGGACAGTTATCGGTAATAACAACATGCATATGCGACATCGGGTGATCTGGTCTCAACTCACTACTATCCGAGCTTATTTTGTTCAGATTTTAGGCCGATTGTACTGTCGACCCAGTTTATTGCGTACAAAGTCGCTAATATGTCGGTCTACCTTCTGTTTTGTTGAATATGTTCGCAACATTACTAATTAAGGCTTAATGTCACTCTGGTCCAATCCTGCCAAAATTATTTTAGGCCCTACGTCAAACCCCTAGCCCTGTACGTATGGTAAGTGACATGACCTTTTGTTATTTGTACATGTCTTCCAATGCGAAATGAATTGCAACGTCACATGAGTGGTTGAAACAACACCATTTACAGCTAAGTATATGATGTGCACCTTAAATTTGACATGTTTGCTATCATTTTTTCTTTGGTTGATTGCTAGTTTTAGGTTAGGTTTAGAAGACAAAGGGTTTAGATGACCATTATTGGCGTTCCTATGTATATTCCGAGTTTTGTTGACTTAATTGAATATAATGGACACTTTGTATTCATGAGCACCTAGATTTTCCTTTGTGAGCTCACCGGTAGGTTGCTCGTGCGTATTTTGACATCATTCTGTAGAAAGCCATCCGCGATAGTGGTAGAATATATTTGTGGGCCATTTTTGAGAATGAGGGAAGATATTTGAAGGCCAATCACAAGGATGGTAGTAGATAGAGGGCCAAAGACCAAAAATCATGGTAGTAGATGGAATTTATTTGGGAAATGCAACCGATGTTCAACAAGGTAAAAAATGGAAGGCATTGTCAACCGGCATGGCCCAGCCTAGCTAGCTTGATCGGCACTAGCTAGAATGAAGCAAGTAATCCCACACTAGGCTACCCTTCTAGCATGGCCCGTTCCACATCCTCTTAGCACGGACCATATGGAACAAGCCGACCCGTGTCACCTAGATCATCCATGAGTCTAGGTATGGACACAGACTGTGACTTTTCACATAGTCCATGTCATTTCAACTCCAATAATACAAAGACTAGCTTATAAGGTACAAAGAAGGACATGACCCATGTCGTTCAATTCATCAAGAAAACCTTCTAGCCAATGGGTCACACCAAACGACATGGGGCACACGATATGAAGTTTAAAAATAGAAATCCGGCGATGGCCCGTGCCACCCAACATAGCCCATTCCACCACAAGGAAACATGGCCCATTCCAAATTGGTTAGCCTGTGTCAGAACGAGGCCACATAGCCCATGCCAGGGCATACGGCCAATGTCAGCAAAAAGTTAACCGGCTGACATGACCCGTGTCATTTTGCACAGCTCGTGTCAATTACAGCTGCTAGAGTTTTTGGCTTATTTTGGCATTTTTTTCAAGGCCCAATTCTCTAGTACTATATATATGAACCTATGTCTATTAGGGTTTAAGTTTATGCTTATTTTAGACTCTTAAGAGTAGGGTAGAGAGAGAAAAGAGATCTTCCTTCTCTCTAAAATATTTTCTCTTCTTCTCTTTATTTTTATTTTGCCCAAAGGCATTGGATCCAATGAAACATTTGGGTTCAATGCTTAGGGAGTAGTTAATTAACACGGGGGATTTATTTGTATTCATGATTTGGTGTTAGTTTTGTGAGATTCCTTAGATATACCTATTTCTATTTGTTTTTGATTATTATGTTGGCTTGTTCTTCATGTTCTTATTAATTGCATGACTATCACACTAAGATAGGAACACACCGTAGTCTACTTTCATTTTTCATTAGTTATTGATATCCTAATGGAAGGAAACCTAGATGTGCTTGGGGTAACGATAGTCGAGGACTGTATAGGTGTGTGTATGTGGGTCTCCAAGTTAACTTACGATCAACCATACATTAGTATTAGCCAAAAAATTAGCCCGAAGGGTTACAGATAGAGATAACTTAGTAGCAAACACGTTGCGTAACCCTAGAGTTATCGACAAGGTGCTTCACCCATTTTCCTTTTCAGACCTAGGGAGAAGCATTCATGGTGTAGTGTCCAGAAAGTAATTGTATGAAGGAGATTCAGATCTGCACAACAGGTGGGGCCATTGTTGCTCTAACCTAATGAAGAAGGCAGTGCCGCTGGAAAACTAGATGTGCACCCTATGTGACAAGTATGGGGAAGTGTTGACCATCCACCAGCCACTTATCACAAACACTAGAATAGGCTTGTACATATTGTATGTGATTGAATCGAACATTTAGACAACACTGATCATATTATGCGAATACTCTCCAAGTGCTAGTTTATATAGTTATTAGTAAACCCCCCAGAAATTCTATTTTAGCAACTGTAGCTATTCCTAGCATGTGGTTGGATTGACGACACAATCGTGGCTATGTGTTGTTAAATTTTAGATTTCTAACATCTCTATGGATGGCTTTGGTTTTGCTACTATATACCCAATAGGTAGAATAGTAGAAGAAATGAGAGCAACAATATAAATTTCTATCTTTGGCCACTTATCTCCCCCCTCAGTTTAGTTTATCTCCCATGAAAACGTTTAAATTTTGGCGCCATTACGGGGGTGTTAGTCTGAATGTCAGCCATTAACTTGCATAGTTTATTGTTTGAGTAGCACTGTTACTGTTGCTTTTGTTTTTTATTTTTGTTGGCTTTTGTTGTTAAGCCTTTGTGATAGTGATCCGTGTAATTCTAATCCTTGGGCTAGTGTTTCTTCTAGTTTGGTACTGTTTGGCTCCTAGTTTATGGTATATATCCGTGCTAAAAACTTAGGAACTTGACACTATCTAATGGATTACACAGGTCATTGAAAAATAAGGAAGAGGAGAGCTAGTGATGGAGATCAGGGTACGACTACCACCATAAATGAAGACATTCCACGTCTTGATCAAACATTCAAGGGTTATGTTC
>JAULKJ010107612.1:0-15433 GCA_032355405.1 Rubia balearica | reverse complement strand
TCTTCCACCGGATCTTATACCCATAGCATACAAATCAATCACCCCCACATTTAATCAATACAGTACAAAAAAAAAATCAAACAAAAAGGCGCAAACTCATCACTTCCAGCAGAAGACATAAAAGAATTTAATCAATTAACCATTAATTAAACTCAATGATTCAATCTTTTAAGCATATCCCCCAAATCTAACCAAAATCCATTAAAACCCTCACAGGACAAACCATTCAAACACATCAATAAATAATCATTAAAGTATATGAATATTGCAGTATTAACGCAGTGTGATCACAGTGCTGAGTTTTTCAAATCAAGCCTAAATAAACTTGTGTGGGGAACCTGGAGACGGCAGAAGCAAGGGATGGGGGAGAGGCTGGAAAGTAGATTGAGGATGTATTTTAGTTGATGGTGGTTGAAGAGTAATGTAAGAAAAAGTGAGGATTGGATAAGGTATAATTCTCTAGAGAAAAGGAAGAAAGACGAAGAAGGAGAAAGAACGTGCAGAAAGTGTTGCACTAAATACATCTAGAAGAGAGTGATGTTGGGTGAGGGGTAAAATATGGGAATTTCCCAAAATGAAGTTATTGTAAAAACAAAATCCATGCATTTAAACAGAGAACAAAGCAGAGTCTAAGGAGAAATTTAGGTATGATATTTAGGAAGACCATATCTTTGGGATTTTATGTATGTAAAAGTCAAAGAAATGATCTAAGTGGCAAGCTAATATCACATGAAACACCTCATACAACTTCTTTGTAAAAGGACCTCAAACCCTCAAGAAAATCACTCAATATAAAATAGTTAAATGTTATGATGAAGGTCGTTAATGAGAAAAAATAAGTACAAAATAGAACAAGAAATGGTTCAAGATCGTGAGACTAACCTCTTCTCTAGTGGAGTGTGCAGTACTCAAGCGCACAAGGTATGATATTGAGCCTTAAATTGTATAAGCACGGACACGAGCGTAGCACAAACACAAAACAAACCAAACTTTTGTCTCCTTCTTCATCTCTCATAGCTCCCGTAGTATGTAAATTAATCACTGCGACATTCAATCAATACATATCAACAAAAGAATCAAACCAAAAAATACGCAAACATTATAATTTCTAGCAGAAGACAAAATAGGAATTTAGTAAATTAACCATTAATTAAACTCAAAGATTCAATCATTCCTGCATATCAACCAATCTAACAAAAATCCGTTAAAACCCTCACATATAATACCAATCAAACACATAAATAAATTACCATTAAAGTTGATTAAATTATGGTAAACGCGCGATCACGACACGAGTATTTCAAATCAATCCCAAATCGACTTGTGTGGGAAAGCTGGAAACAACAACATTAAGGGATAATTGGGGGTGACAGATAAAGAGAAATGCAAAAATATGGAGAATTTGAGAGTAGCATAATTCTCTAGAAAGGAAAGGAAAAAAGACAAAGAAGGAGGAAAAACATTCACAAAGTGTGCTCTAAATATGTGTAGAAGAGAGTAATGGTTGGTGAGAAGGTAAAAGGTTGGAATATACCACAACTAAGGTACTGTAGAAACAAAATCATGCATTTAAACCCAGAACAAGGCTGAGTCTGGAAAGAAATTCAGATATTATAATTGGGGAGAACAGATCTTTGGGATTTATTTTTTGTATAAATCAAAGAATATTTTTGAGTTGCAATATTATACCACGGGAAACACCACATACAGCTTCTTTGTTAAAGGTCCTCGCATCCTCAAGACAATCACTCAACCTGAATCAGTAAAATGCTATGTTAAAGTTTGTTAATGGGAATGGGAAGTACAAAATGGAACAATAAACGCATGAAGATCATGAAACCAACCTCCTCTCCAATGTAGTGCGCACAAGGTATGCCAATAATTCTTAAATTATATAAGCACGAGGTGCGATAAGAGCACACACAAACATAACACGATCCCAACTCCGGTCTCTTCCATCGGCTCTTTTAGCTCTCATAGAATGCAAATCAATCAACGTCACATTCAATCAATTCAGATCAACAAAAGAATGAAATGGGAAAAAATGGAAGCTTCATCACTTCCTGGAGAAGACAAAAAGCATTTAATCAATAAACCATTTATTAAACTCAATGATCTAATTTTTTGAACATATCCACCAAATCTAATATTAAACCATGAAAACCCTCATTGAACAAACAAATCAAACACATTAACAAATTACCATTAAAGTCAATGAAAATTACAGTTAACGCACAACATGAGTCCATATTTTCATATCTTTTGACACCGCACAAGTTTTGAACACAAGGTACGATAGTGACCCGTAAATTATATTAGCACGAGGGTACAACACGAGCACATAACAAGCACGACACGGACCCAACTCTAGTCTCCTCTAATGGCACTTATAATCCCATAGCATACAACTCAATCACCGCCACTTTCAATCAATGAACATCAACTAACGAAACAAACAAAAAAATACGCAAACTCCATCACTTCTAGCAGAAGACATAAAATAATTTAATCAATTAACCATTAATTAAACTCAATGATTTAATCTATTAAGCATATCCATCCAATCTAACCAGAATTCATTAAAAACCCTCACAAAGTAGATGAATATTATAGTATTAACGCGGTGCGATCACGGTGCATGAGTTTTTTTTTAAAATCAAGCCCAGATCAACTTGCATGGGGAAGATGGAGAAGACGGAAGCAAGGGATTGTGGAGAGGCTACAAAGTATATTGAGGATGTATTTTAGTTGATGGTGGTTGAGGAGTAATGCAAGAAAAAAGGGAGGATTCGATGATAGTATAATTCTCTAGAGAAAGGGAAGAAAGACAAAGAAGAAGAAAAACTTGCAGAAAGCGTTGCACTAAATACATATAGAATATTCCAAAAATGAAGGTATTGTAGAAACAAAATCCATGCATTTAAGCCTAGAACATAGCAGAGTCTGAGACAAAATTTAGGCATGATATTCGGGGAGACCATATCTTTGGGCTTTCATGTATGTAAAAGTCAAAGAATTGATCTAAGTCGCAAGCTCATAGCACAGGAAACACCTCATACAACTTATCTGAAATAGATCCTCAAACCCTCAAGAAAATCACTCAACCTAAATTTGTTAAATGCTATGATGAAGGTTGTTAATGAGAAAAGGAAAGTACAAAATGGAACAAGAAACGCATCAAGATCATGCAACTAACCTCTTCTCCAATGGAGTTTGCAGTACTCATGCTAACAAGGTATGGCAGTGAGCCTTAAATTATATAAGCAAGAAGGTACGACACGAGCATGGCACACATACAACACAAACCAAACTTTTGTCTCATCCACCGACTATCATTGATCCCATAGCATACAAATTAATCACTGCGATATTCAATCAATCCACATCAACAAAAGAATCAAACAAAAAAAGAAGCAGACTTTATCACTTCCAGCAGAAGACACAAAAGGCATTAAGTCAATTAACCATTAATTATATTTAAAGATTCAATCTTTCCAGCATATCCATCAAATATAGCAAAATCCATTAAAACGCTAACTGTTCAAACCAAAAAAAAATTACCATTAAAGTTGATTAAAATTGCGGTTAATGTTGTACGATCACGGTGTACGAGTCTTTCAAATTAATCCCAAATTGACTTGTGTGGGGAAGCTGGAAAAATTGGCTTTAAGGGATGATTAGGGGTGATGGATAGAGAGAAATGCAAAAATATGGAGAATTTGAGAGTAGCATAATTCTCTAGAAAGGAAAGGAAGAATGACGAAGAAGGAGGAAGAACGTGAAGAAAGTGTGCACTAAACACGTGTAGAAGAGAGTAATGCTTCGTGAGGGGGTAAAAGATTGGAATATCCTACAAGTAAGGTACTATAGACATAAGATAAGTGCATTTAAACCCAGAACAAGGATGAGTCTAAATAGAAATTTAGATTTGATATCTGGGGAGAACATATCTTTGGGTTTTCTTGTATGTATAGATCAAAGAAGGTTTATGATTTGCAAGCTTATACCACATGAAACACCTCATACAACTTCTTTGTTAAAGGTTCTCACACCCACAAGACAATCGTTCAACCTGAATGAGTAAAATGCTATGTTGAAGTTTGTTAATGAGAATGGGAAGTATAAAATGAAACATCAAATGCATTAAGATCATGAGACTAACCTCTTCTCCAATGGAGTTCGCATAGGTATGCCATAAGCCTTTAATTATATAAGCACGAAGGTGCGACATGAGCATGACACGTACATGACACGATCCATACTCTGGTCTCTTCCACCGGCTCCCATAGATCTCATAGCATGAAAATCAATCACGTCCACATTCAATAAATAAAGATCAACAATTAAAAAGATGCAAACTTCATCATTTCCAACAGAAAGCACAGAAGGCATTTAATCAATTAACCATTAATTAAAATCAATGATCCAATCTTTCGAACGTATCACTCAAATGTAATATTTAACCATGAAAACCATCATTGATAAAAAAAAATTCAAACACATCAATACATTACAATTAAAGTCGATAACAATTACAGGTAGCGCAGTGCGATCACGGTGCATGAGTCTTACAAATCAATGCCAAATCGACTTGTACAGGGAAGCTAGAGATGGTGGTATTAACGGATGGTGGAGGGGCTCCAAATTCGATTGAGGGTGTCTTTTAGGGGATGATGGATGAACAGCAATGCAAAAATATGGATAATTCAATAGTAGTATAATTCTCTATAAAGGAAAGGAAGAAAACCAGAAAAGGATAAAGGACACGTAGAAAGCGTTGCATTGACTACGTGTAGAAGAGACTGGCGTTGGGTGAGAAGGTAAAAACTTAAATGCCTAAAATGAAGGTAGTGTAGAACAAGATTTGTGCATTTAAATCGAGAACAAGGTAGAGTCTGAGGAGAAATTTAGGTTTGATATCTGGGGAGAAAAAATATGTGGGCTTTCATGTATGGATAGGTCAAAGAAGAATTCTGAGTTGCAAGCACATACCACAGGAAACCTCTCATACAGCTTCTTTGAAAGAGATCTCCAAACCCTCAAGATAATTTCTAAACCTGAATATGTAATATGCTATGATGAAGTTGGATAATGAGAAAAGTGAGTACAAAATAGAAAAATAAATGCATCAATATAATGATACTAACATCTACTCCAATGGATTTTGCAATACTCGTGCGCACAAGGAACGACAGTAACCCTTTAATTATATTATCACGAGGGGAAAATACGAGCACGGAACGATCACGACATGAATCCAACTCTACTATAGTCTAGTGGCACTCATAACTCCCATAGTATGCAACTCAATCATCGCCACCTTCAATCAATGAATATCAACTTAAGAAACAACCCAAAAAATGCAAACTCCACCACTTTCAGCAGAAGACAAAAAGGAATTTAATTAATTAATGATTAATTAAACTCAATGATTCAATATTTCCACCATTCCATTCAAATCTAAAAAAATCCATTTAAATCCTCACTGATCAAACCAATCACACACATTAACAATTTACCATGAAAATTGAAGAAAACTCCGGTCAATGTAGTGCGTTCACAGTGCACTAGTCTTTCAAATCAATCACCCAACATTCAATCAATGCAGTTCAACAAAAGAATCAAACAAAAAAAATGCAAACTTCATTACTTCTAGCGGAAGACATAAAAGAATTTAATCAATTAACCATTAAGTAAACTGAATGATTCAATCTTGTAAGAATATCCACTAAATCTAAAAAAAATCCATTAAAACCTTTATAGGACAAACCATTCAAACACATTAATAAATCACCATTAAAGGAAATTAATATTATAGTATTAACGTAATACGATCACGGTGCATGAGTCTTTTAAAGAAGGCCCAAATCAACTTGTGCGGGGAAGCTAGAGACGGCGGAAGCAGGGGATAGTGGAGAAGCTGCAAAGTAGATTGGGATTTCTTTTAGTTGATGATGGATGAAGAGTAATGCAAAAAAAGGGAGAATTCGAGATTAGTATAATTCTCTAGAGACGAGGAAGAAATACGAAGAAGGAGAAAGGATGTGCATAAAGTGTTGCACTAAATACATCTAGAAGAGAGTGATGTTGGGTGAGGGGGTAAAAATAGGAATTTCCCAAAATTAAGGTATTGTAGAAACTAAATCCAAAGATTTAAACCAAGAACAAATCAGAGTCTGAGGAGAAATTTAGGTATGATATTTGGGGAGACCATATCTTTGGGCTTTCATGTTTGTAAGAGTCAAAGAATTGATCTAAGTCGCAAGCTCATTGCACATGAAACACCTCATACATCTTCTTTGTAAGAGGTCCTCAAACCCTCAAGAAAATCACTCAACTTAAATTGGTTAAATTTTATGATGAAGGTTGTTAATGAGAAAAAGGAAGTGAAAAATGGAACAAGAAACGCGCCAAGATCATGCGGCTAACCTCTTCTCCAATGGAATGTTCATTACTCGTGCGAACAAGGTATGATAGTGAGCCTTAAATTATATAAGCACAAAGTTATGCTACGAGCATGGAAAAAACACAACTCAAAACAAACTTTTCTCTCCTCCACCGGCTACCATTACTCCCGCAACATGCAAATTAATCACCGCAACATTCGGTTAATCCACATCAACAAAAGAATCAAACAAAAAAAAGACGCAAACTTTATCACTTTCAGCAGAAGACACAAAAGGTATTTAGTCAAGTAACCATTAATTAATCTAAAAGATTCAATTTTTCTAAAATATACATAAAATCTAAGAAAATCATTAAAACACTCATTGATCAAACCAATCTAACACATTAACAATTTACCATTAATGTTGATTAAAATTACGGTTAACGAAGTGCGATGGCAGTACACGAGTCTTTCAAATCAATCCCAAATTGACTGGTGTGGTGGCTGATGAAGAGAATTCAAAAGTATGGAGGAATCGAGAGTAGTATAATTCTCTCAAAAGGAAATGAAGAAAGATGAAGAAGGAAGAGCGTGCAAAAAGTGTTTACTAAACACGTGTACAAGAGAGTAATGGTTGGTGAGGGGGTAAGTGATTGGTATATCCTATAACTAAGGTACCATATAAACAAAATCCGTGCATTTAAACCCAAAACAAGGTTGAGTCTAGAAAGAAATTTAGAAATGATATATGGGGAGAACATATCTTTAGTATTTCTTTTCTGTATAGATCAAAGAAGATTTCTGAGTTGTAAGTTTATGCCACAGGAAACACCTCATACAACTTCTTTGTTTGAGGTCCTTACACCCGCAATACAATCGCTTAACCTGAATCAGTAAAATGCTATGTTGAAGTTTGTTAATAAAAATCTAAGGAGAATGTATCCTTGGGCTTTCATGGATATATAGGTCAAAGAATAGTTTAAGTTTCATACCACAAAAAACACCTTATACAACTTCTTTGTAGGAGGTCCTCAAACCCTTAAGACAATCACTCAACCTAAATAAGTAAAATGCTACGATTAAGTTTGTAAATGAGAAAATGAAGTACAAAATGGAACAATTAACACATCAAAATGATGAGACTAACCTCTACTCCAATGGAGTGTGCAATACTCGCGAGCACAAAGTATGACATAAGACTTAAATTATATAAGAAAGAAGGTATGACAAGAGCACGACACAAACACCACACAACCCCATTTCTGTTGTCTTTTACAGGCTCTCATAGCTCCCATAGCAGCAAATCAATCACCCCCACATTCAATCAATGCAGCTCAACAAAAGAATCAGCCGAAAAAAGAAGCAAACTTCATCACTTATAGCAGAAGACATAAACGAATTTAATCAATTAACCATAAATTGAACTCAATGATTCAATCGTTTAGCATATCCACCAAATCCAATCAAAATCCATTAAAACCCTCACAAGGAAAACCATTCAAACACATTGATAAATCACCATTAAAGTAGATGAATATTACAGTATTAATGCATGCGAACACGGTGCATGAGTTTTTTAAATCAAGCCTAAGTCAACTTGCAAGGGGAAGATAGAGATGGGGAAAGCAAGGGATGGTGGAGAGGCTACAAAGTAGATTTAGAATATTTTTTAGTTGATGATGGTTGAAGAGTAATGCAAAAAATGGAGAATTTGAGAAGAGTATAATTCGCTAGGGAAAAGGAAGAAAGACGAAGAACGAGAAAGGAAAAGAAGAAAATGTTGCACTAAATACATCTAGAAAAGAGTGATGTTGGCTGAGGGGTAAAAATTGGGAATTTCACAAAATCAAGGTATTGTAGAAACAAAATCCATGCATTTAAACTGAGAACAAAGCAGAGTGTGAGGAGAAATTTAGGTATGATAATTGAGGAGACCAAATCTTTGGTGCTTCATGAATTTAAAAGTCAAAGAATTTATCTAAGTCGAGAGCTCATAGCACCTGAAACACCTCATACAACTTCTTTGTAAGAGGTTTTTAAACCCTCAAGAAAATCACACGACCTAAATTTGTTAAATGCTATGACTAAGGTTGTTAATGACAAAGAGAAAGTATAAAATGGAACAAGAAACGCATCAATCATGCGACTAACCTCTTCTCAATGAAGTGTGCAGTACTCGTGCGGACAAGGCATGACCGTGAGCCTTAATGTATATAAGCTCGAAGGTACGACGCGAGCAGGGTGAAAACACAACACAAACCAAACTTTTGTTTCCTCCACCCACTATCTTTATCCCACAACACGCAAATTAATCACCATGACATTCAGTTAATCCATATGAACAAAAGAATCAAACAAAAAAAGATGCAGACTTTATCACTTCCAGCAGAAGATACAACAAGGATCTAGTCAATTAACCATTAATTAATCTAAAAGATCCAATCTTTCCAGCATATCCACCATATCTAACAAAAATCCATTAAAACCCTCACTGATCAAGCCAATCAAACACATTAATAAATTACAATTAAAGTTGACTAAAATTACGGTTAACACGTGTGATAACGGTGCATGAGTATTTCAAATCAATCCCAAATTGACTGGTGTGAGAAACATGGAAACAACGGCATTAAGGGATGATTGGGGGGTAACTGATTAATGGAAATGCAAAAATTGGGAGAATTTGAAAGTAGCATAATGCTCTAGAAAGGAAAGGCAGAAAGGTGAAGAAGGAGGAAGAACATGCAGAAAGTTTGCACTAAACATGTGTAGAAGAGAGTAATGGTTGGTGATGGGGTAAAAGGTTAGAATATACCACAACTAAGGTACTGTAGAAACAAAATCCGTGCATTTAAACCCAGAACAAGGCTGAGTATGGAAATGTTTTTATATATGATATCCGGGGAGAACATATCTTTGGGATTTCTTTTATGTATAGATCAAAGAAGATTTCTGAGTTGCAAGCTTATATCACAGGAAACACCACGTACAACTTCTTTGTTTGAGGTCCTGGCACCCTTAAGACAATCGCTAAACCTGAATCAATAAAATGCTATGTTGAAGTTTGTTAATGGAAATGGGTAGAACAAAATGAAACAACAAACAAATCAAGATCATAAGACTAGCCTATTCTTTAATGGAGTTTGCACAAGGTTTTTCAATAAGCCAAAAATTATATGAGCATAAAGGTGCGACACAAGCACGACACAAACAAGATACGATCCATACTCTAGTCTCTTCCACCAGCTCTCATACCTCCCATAGCATGAAAATCAATCATCTTCACATTCAATCAATGTAGATAAAAATAATCAAATTGAAAAAAAACACAAACTTCGTCAATTCTAGTAGAAAGTACAAAGGGCATTTAATCAATTAACCATTTATTAAATTCAATGATCCAACTTGTGGAACATATCCACCAAATCTAATATTAAACTATGAAAACCCTCATTGATCAAACAAATCAAACACATTAATAAATTACCATTAAAGTGGATGAAAATTACAGTTAACTCAGTGAGATCACAGTGCATGAGTCTTTCAAATTAATGCCAAATTGACTTTTGCAAGGAAGCTCGAGAAGGTGGCATTAAGGGGCTCAAAATTCGATTGAGGTTATCTTTTAGGGTATGATGGATGAACAGTAATGCAAAAATATGGATAATTTAATAGTCGTATAATTCTATAGAATGGAAAGGAAGAAAGCCAGAGAAAGAGGAAGAGTGTGTAGAAAGCATTGCATTGAACATGTGCAGAAGAAACTGATGTTTGGCGAGGAGGTAAAAAATGTAATTTCCAAAAAAAAGGTAGTATAGAACAAGATATATGCATTTAAATTGAGATCAAGGTAGATTAAGAGTAGAAATTTAGGTATGATATCTAGGGAGAACATATCTTTTGACTTTCATGTATGGATAGGTCAAATAAGAGTTCTGAGTTGCAATCTTATACAACTGGAAACACCTCATACAGCTGTTTTGAAGAAGGTCTTCGAACCCTTAAGAAAATTGCTCAACCTGAATCACTAAAATGCTATGATGAAGTTAGTTAATAAGGAAAGTGAGTAAAAAATGGAACAAGAAATGCATCAAGATCATGAGACTAACCTCATCTCCAATTGAGTGTGCAATACTTGTGACCCGTAAATTATATTAGCACGAGGGTAAACACTAGCACAAAATAAGCATGACACGAACTCGACTCTAGTCTCCTCTAGTAGCACTCATCACTCCCAGAGCATGCAACTCAATCACCACCACCTTCAATCAATGCACATCAACTAAAGATACAAAAAAAATGCAAACTCAATCACTTCCAGCAGAGGAAATAAAAGAATTTAATAAATTAACCATCAATTAAACTAAATGTTTTAATCTTTTAAGCATATCCATCAAATGTAATCAAAATCCATTAAAACCCTCATAGGAAAAACCATTCAAACATATTAATGAATCACCATTAAAGTAGATGAATATTACAGTATTAAGGCAGTGCGATCATGGTGCATGAGTCTTTCAAATCAAGCCCTGATCAACTTGTGCAGGGAAGTTAGAGACATCGGAAGCAATGGATGGTAGAGAAGCTACAAAGTAGATTGAGGATGTCTTTTAGTTGATGATAGTTGAAGAGTAATGCAAAAAAATGGAGAATTCGAGAAAAGTATAATTCTCTAGTGAAAAGGAAGGAAGACGAAGGAGGAGAAGGACGTGCATAAAGCGTTGTACTAAATACATCTAGAAGATTCCCAAAATGAAGGTATTGTAGAACCAAATCCATGCATTTAAACCGAGAACAAAGCAAAGTATGAGTTAAAATTTAGGTATGATATTTGGGGAGACCATATCTTTTGGCTTTCATTTATGTAAAATTCAAAGAATTAATCTAAGTCTCAAGCTCATAGCACATGAAACACCTCAAACATCTTCTTTGTAAGAGGTCCTCAAACCCTCAAGAAAATACTCAACCAAAATTTGTTAAATGTTATGATGAAGGTTGTTAATGAGAAAAAGGAAGTACAAAATGGAACAAGAAAACATCAAGATCATGTGACTAACTTCCTCTCTAATGGAGTGTGCAATACTCATGCTAACAAGGTATGCCAGTGAGCCTTAAATTATATAAGCACGAAGGTACGACATGAGCATGGCACACAAACAACATAAAACCAAACTTTTGTCTCACCTCCACCGACTATCATTGCTCCTATAGCATGCAAATTAATCACTGTGATATTCAATCAATCCACATCAAAAAAAAAAGAATCAAACAAAAAAGTACAGACTTTATCACTTCTAGCAGAAGACACAAAAGACATTAAGTCAATATGTCCAGCATATCCACCAAATATAGAAAATACATTAAAGCCATCAAACACATTAATAAAATACCATTAAAGTTGATTAAAATTACGTTTAATGTAGTGCGATCATGGTGCGTGAGTATTTTAAAGCAATCCCAAATTGACAACGGCATTAAGGGATGATTGGGTAGCATAATTCTCTACAAAGGAAAGGGAGAAAGACAAATAAGGAGGAAGAACTTGCATAAAGTGTGCACTAAACAAGTGTAGAAGAGAGTAATGGTTGGTGAGGGGGTAAAAGATTAGAATATCCTACAACTAAGGTACTAAACAAACAAAGTCAGTGCATTTAAACCCAGAATAATGCTGAGTTTTGAAAGAAATTTAGATATGATATTATGAGAAACATATCTTTGGGCTTTTTGTATGTCTAGATCAAAGAAGATTTTTGAGTTGCAAGCTTATACCACAGGAAACACCTCATACAACTTCTTTGTTAAAGGTCCTCACACCTTCAAGACAATCACTCAACCTGAATCAGTAAAATGCTATGTTCAAGTTTGTTAATGAGAATGAGAAGTACAAAATGGAATAGAAAATGCATCAAGATCATGAGACTAACATCTTCTTCAATGGAGTGCGCACAAGGTATGCCAATAAGCATTTAATTATATAAGCACGAAGGTGCAACACGAGCGCGACATGAACATGACACGGTCTATACTCTAGTGTCTTCCACCGGCTCTCATAGCTCTCATAGCATGAAAATCAATCACATCCACTTTTAATCAATGCAGATCCATTAAAAAAAGACACAAACTTCACCACTTCCAGCAGAAAGCACAAAAGGCATTCAATAAATTAACCATTAATTAAACTCAATGATCCAATCTTTCAAACATATCACTCAAATGTAATATTTAATCATGAAAACCCCTCATTGATCAAACAAATCAAGCATATTAAAAATTACCATTAAAGTAAAAAAAAATATAGTTAACGCAGTGCGATCACGGTGCAAGAGTCTTACAAATTAATGCATAATCGACCTGTGCAGGGAAGCTAAAGACAGTGGCATTACGGGATGGTGGAGGGGCTCTAAATTCTATTAAGGGTGTCTTTTAGGGGATGATGGATGAACAGAAATGCAAAAATATGGATAATTCAATAGTATTATAATTATCCAGAAAGGAAAGTAAGAAAGGCCGAGAAGGAGGAAGGACATGTAGAAAGTGTTGCATTGAGTACGTGTAGAAGAGACTCATGTTGGGTGAGAAGGTAAGAACTTAATTTCCTAAAATGAAGGTAGTGTAGAACAAGATTTGTAAATCGAGAACAAGGTAGAGTCTGAGGAGAAATTTAGGTTTGATAACTGGGGAGAAAAAATGTCTGGGATTTCATGTGTGGATAGGTCAAAGAAGAGTTTTAAGTTGCAAGCGCATACCACATGAAACACCTCATACAGCTTCTTTGAAGGAGGTCTTCAAACCCTCAAGACAATTTCTAAACCTGAATCAATAAAATGCTATGATGAAGTTGGATGTGAGAAAAGTGAGTACAAAATGGAAAAATAAATGCATCAAGATAATGAAACTAACACCTTCTCCAATGGATTATGGCTACGACGGTGACCCTTAAATTATATTATCACCAGGGTAAAAATATGAGCACGGAACGAACACGACACAGGCTAGTGTCACTCATAACTCCCATAGCATGCAACTCAATCACCGCCATCTTCAATTGATGCACATCAAGTTAAGAAACAAAAGAAAAATACGCAAACTCCTCACTTACTACAGAAGGCAAAAAAGGCGTTTAATCAATTAATTATTAATTAAACCCAATGATTCAATATTTCCACCATTTTAACCAAATCTAACAAAAATCCATTAAAACCCACACCGATCAGACCAATTAAACATGTTAATAACTTACCATTAAATTTTAAAAAACTACGGTTAATGCATTGTGTTCACAGTTCACGAGTCTATCAAATCATTCACCTCCACAATCAATCAATGAAGTTCAACAAAAGAATCAAACAGACAAAAATGCAAACTTCATCACTTTCAGCAGAAGATATAAAATAATTTAATCAATTAACCATTAATTAAACTCAATTATTCAATCTTGTAAGCATATCCACCGATCTAACTAAAATCCATTAAAACCCTCAAGGGACAAACCATTCAAATACATTAATAAATCACTGTTAAATCAGATGAATATTAAAGTATTAACGCAATGTGATCACTTTGCATGAGTCATACAAATAAGGCCCAAATTAACTTATGCGGGGAAGCTAGAGATGGTGGAAGCAAGGGATGGTGGAGAGGCTGCAAAGTAGATTGAGGATGTCTTTTAGTTGATGATGGATGAAGAGTAATGCAAAAAACAAATAGAGAATTCGAGAATAGAATAATTCTCTAGGGACAAGGAGGAAAGACGAAGAAGGAGAAAGGACGTGCAGAAAGCGTTGCACTAAATAAATCTACAAGAGAGTGATGTTGGGTAAGGGTAAAAATGGAAACTTCCCAAAATGAAGGTATTGTAGAAACAAAAACCGAAAATGGTTATCCGAACCCCTTATAATGTAATCCTACCTAAATGTAGCAATGTTCCAACAAAAAGATAACAAAAGAGATGTGAAATGCTTCGGAAGATACATGCATTTGACGTCTTATCAAATCCCCCACACTTAAACATTTACTCGTCCTCGAGTAAACAAGAACAAACTAAGACCTAAGCGTAAATTAGCATGCAAAAGTTTTTCATAAACACCCAACATTTTATTACTAGACTACCCTTGTCCCTAAGACATGAGAATATCTATACTCTCACATCCCACAGCCTAAGATAATCTAAACAACCATCATACCAATCAAAGGTGAGGTACAAAATACAAGTATAAAACTAGCTTACTCTACCAAAGAAGCTACCAAATACACAAACTAAGAGAAGCATAGAATGTTTCAGTTTCTCACATTTTCTCTCGTTTTGCCTAGGAGCCCTCTTGGGTTTTCATATTAACTTCACACACTTTTTTTTCTTCTTTTTCAATGCTCACCCTCACCTTTTTCCATGCCATCTGGCCTCTCATTTTTTTCCTAGTTCACCCTTTTGAGTTTTCCACCTATCCGGACCCCCAATTTTGCCTAAGTTGACCTCTAGAATTTTCAACTTAGTGGGATTATTTTTTCCAAACAAAATAAATCAAAGTAGAGTATATGCACACTACAATACAATAAAATGAGACATGTTTCTCTCCCCCACACTTGAAACACACATTGTCCTTAATGTGACAAAAGGACAAGATTAAAAAAAATAAGGGAGAAAGAAAGCAACTCACAACTAGGACCTTAAGGTCTTTCCCGGTGGTAGCAATGTTCACTCCTCAATGATTGTTATCTCCTCCTTGTTCTCAAATTCCATCCGATATGCAACCTCGGTCCATCCACTACAAATCCACAACTATGTAAGTCTCGATTAACACCGACAAAAAGCAACTAGTAGTACTCCTAGATAGTGGTTTTGGTGGTGAATTGTGGTGGTAGTTTGTGGTTTTGGGTAAGAGTTTTAGGAGAAGAATGTGGGTTTTTTTTTCAAAATAAAAAATCTATTAAAATAATTTAAAATTTATGTTAACTCCCAAGAAGCTCCGTATATTTAAGGTCATCGGCCCGACCCTAATGTTATCCATATGGTGAAAGTTTGAATCCCTCCACCATGAGCTTCCAAAA
>JAULKJ010107504.1:0-15433 GCA_032355405.1 Rubia balearica | reverse complement strand
TGAAGCAAACTAGCTAGGAAGAATTCAATGTAGATAATGTGAAGGGCTTGGACAAATCCAGGCTGAATGTGCTAATACCCGAAAGAAGCAAGGGAAATCATATGTCACCTCATAGAGTGAATATGAAGAAGACGAGAAATATGGAGAGGAACTTACAAGCAATTATGTGGCATTTGGAGAAAAAGTTCACAATGGATAAGATATTGATGATACATGTTCCAACATGTCAAAGAGGGACAAGACCGTATGTTCCAACACAGGTTCTGATGACACCTCTAGTGATGATGAAGGCCAAGTTGTTAGTGATGAAGAGATCTACACTGCATATGAAAAATATGTATGATATGTGGTTAAAAGTTGTTGATACGAACAAATCGTTGAAGATGGAATTAAATAAATTGGCTGAGATGGAGAAGGAGTTACTACTTCTAGTTGATGAATTCAGAAGAGAGATTGAAGAATTGAAATTGAATCTAAGCTCAACAACTAAGAGAGCTGAGATGGCCAAGGCTGCAATTACCAAGTTAAACACTGGTAAGGCAAAGCTTGATGACATTTTGACCATGGGAAAGAACTTTGGAGATCGAACATGAATTGGGTATGACAATCCTCTATGCAGCAAAATAGATTTCAAGAAAGAGATTAAAGAGATAAAGAGAAAGGTTATCAAGATTCGTCAAAGGAAACCTCTCATCTGTAGCTACTGCATGTATCAAGGCCATACTGGGAACAATGTCTCAGATTACTCAGGGACATCGTGAATGGATGACAAGTGTCTGCATGTTCCAACATAGACGATGGCCAACGGTCAAGGATGATCAGAAAGGTATGGGTTATCAAACGCACTAGTATTTGCCTTGTTTCTCATACTTCCCTTATTGCACATTCTTCAGACTTGTGGTACATTCATAGTGGGTGCTCTCAACAAATGACTGGAACCTATGAATTTTAGATAAAATTAAACCTGATGGTGGATTTAGCCCTTTTGGAGATGGAAAGAAGAGCCGAGTAGTTGGAAAGGGAGAATTGCACATTGAAGGATTCCCTGTATTTACTAGTGTTTTGCTTGTTGAAGACCTGAAGGCGAATCCCGTTGAGTATCAGTTAATTTTGTGATGACAATATGACAGATGAATTTCAGAAAGACAAATTTATAGTGAAACATGGTGAAGATAAAGTTCTCTCAGGTATTCGATCATCAGACAATTGTTACCTGCTATAACAATGTATGAGTTCAAAATAAGATGAAGGAGCCTTGTGACACAGAAAACCTGGTCACATCAACTATAAAATTATGGTGAAAATTGCCAACTTGAAAGCAGTACGAGGTATGCCTACACTCACGAGCAAAAATGGAATTGTGTGCGAACCATGCCAACAAGGTAAAATTTTTTATCTCCCCACTCTCGAGTTCAGTATATCACTACCTCAAGTAATATGAATTGTTACATATGGGTCTGATGAGTCCAGTCAACCCACCAAGTGTGAGTGGCAAGAAGTATATTTTTGTATGTGTCGATGATTTTGCCAGATACACTTGGGTGGCCTTTCTTAAAGAAAAATATAATACTGTGAATGTCTTTAGAAGTTTGGTAATAAAATTGCAGACAGAGAAAGGAAGTCCAATAGGAAAGATTACCCGAATTTGAAGTGATCATGGCAGGGAATTTGAAAATTCCCAGTTAAGTGATTTATGTGATGAACTTAGCATTCATCATGAATTCTCTACACCAATCACTCCTCAGAAGAATGGCATCGTGGAGAGAAAGAACAAGACCCTTCAGGAAATGGCTCGGGTCATGCTTGATGAGAAAGGAATACACAAAAAATGGTGGGCAGAAGCCATTAATACAACTTGCTATACGATAAATCATGTGAATCTTTATCCATTCACCAGCAAAATTTCATACGATATTTGGAAGGTCGGGAAGCCAAACGTCTCATATTTTCATGTGTTTGGAAGAAAGTGCTATATTATTATAGATAGAGAGCAATTGACAAAGTTTGATAGCCGTAGTGATGATGGGATTTTTTTGGATATTCTGTGAACAACGATGCTTATCGATTTTACAATCTTCGGACAAAAGCTCTTACAGAATTCATAAACGTAATTGTGGATGATTCAGATGACAAAGGGGCACATTGGGGGAGGACGAGAAAAGTGTTTCAATTGATCAAAAATTATACATGAGTATGATTGGGAGTCTCTTTTACCTTACAACCAGTCGACTAGATATATGTTTTAGCGTAGGTGTGTGTGCAAGATTTCAGGCTAATCCAAAGGAATCACATTTAACTGCAATCAAAAGGGTTATTTGATATGTTAGTGGGACTTCTGATTATGGAATATTGTATTCTAAGAATCAAGATTCATGTCTGATTGGCTATGTTTCTTTATTGGCACGAATTTGGTCTCTTGGTATAGCAAGAAGAAAAATTTGATCACCTTATCGACTGCTGAAGCTGAATATCTGCTTGCTAGAAGTTGTTGTGCACAATTATTATGGGTGAAACAAATGATGAATGATTATAGAATTCAAAAAGAGTATCTGAAGATTTTATGTGACAACAAAAGTGTTATTGATATATCAAAGAATCCAGTCCAACACTCTTGAACAAAGCACATTGACATCACGCACCATTTTATTCGAGATCTGGTTGAAAGAAAGGAAGTGGTGGTTGCCTATGTCCAACATGTGATCAATATGCAAATATATTCAAAAAGCCGTTGGATACTGCTACTTTTGAACTTCTCAGACAACACTTAGGTGTATGCCATATGTGAGGTACTCTTTAAAAGCTTTTATTTAGGTGCAGTTTTATTTTTTATTTTGGGTACATAAATTCAGAAAAATACACAAAAAATAGAAAGAAGAAAAGGTTAAAAAAATAGAAGGGTGAAGCTATGTTGGAAGTTCAATGAGTTTTACATGAGTTGACAAGCAAAGAAATGTAATGATTTGTCTTGGAAAGGAAAAAGTTGGCGCGAATTAAGAGGAGAAAAAAAGGAAGAAGTTATTTCTCTTTCAAATTCTTTCCGTCTCTCCACATTCCCTCTATTTTTGGCTTCCATATTTCTTGTTCCCTATTTGGATTCTATTTTGGAGAGAAGATTACCGATATATTTGAGATTCTTGCCAATTGGAAATCACTAAGACCAGTTGAGCCAAAACGCAAGTCTATCCTCTCTCAAATTCTTCCCGCTAAAATTTCTCAAGCTCGGATACTCTGCAATGGCCTAAAGAAGAAACCAATGGAATCCTCACCTTCCTAAGCTCACCTTCAACAGCAAAGGAGAGAAAGATGCAACTCCGACCAAAGGCAAGTCTCCCTATCAAAAGGTAAGCGGTCCCGATACTCCTCACATATGTTAGCAAGGTAGAGGTTATGAGTCTGTGGAAGAATTATTTGACTGGGTGAAAGAAACAAAGTTTCCATAGATTTAACTCAGTTTGAAAAATTGGAAGGGAAGTTCTTAGATGTTGATATTGAAGAATTGTTGACTGGGGATATAGGATACCTAGATGATATTCAAGATTATAATCCTAGATTGTTGAGAGGTGCGTATGGCATGCACAGAGGGAAGGACATGTTTTATGTGTATTCCTATGCTCCTGGTCTTAGCTACGTACCTATTAAGGAGATAGAGGAGACTAAAGTAGAGGGTTTCGAAGTGATCAGATCCTCTGATGAAATGAAGGTAGTTCCCTTTAATTCAGTGGGTGCAAAGAGGGATGAAAAGCTTAGAGCTTTCTTAGAACTGATTGGCATGAAGACTGCAGCTACACTGTATAAGGACTATAATAAGCAAATAGTCAGTGAGGTATATTCTAATCTGATGGCAGGTAATTTAGAAGATGATTCTCCCTGGTGTGATATGATGTTTGTGAGGGGAAAGATAATTAATTTCTCGTCGGCAAGGATTAATAGATTATTGGGACTAGAAACTCTTAAGTTTGAAGTGGTGTTTTCTGAATAATTGGAAACTACATATGATAATATTCTTGAGGTTATCTCTGGTGAGGTGAAAATTGAGTGGCCAACTACAGGCTATTCTCAAGCCTCTTGTCTCTCCTATAGATTCTTTGGCCTCTATCATGTTGCAGTCAATTGTTGGATGCCCTCTACCAACACTACAACTCTTACACGAGAAATGGCAAAGCTGTTGTACTGTGTTAGAACACACAAGCCTGTCAATTTTGGATTGCTTATTCAAAAAAGTATTGTGAGGTGCGTTATCTCTCTGAAGGCCAAACATGCACTGGTTTACCCTTGTATCATCTTTGCCTTGGTAAGAAGTGATATAGTTAAGGCCAAGCCAAAATATCAAATTGCGGAGACTGAGCATCTGAGGCCTAACAAGAAGACCTTTGGCGTGAGACAAGTAAAAAATCTACCTTGGAACTTTGAGACCTCTACTTCTACTTTTGCTGGTGATGAGAAACATGCTAAGTTGGTGGTTATGAATACAAGGTTGGGAGCTATCACTATTCAGGTTGCAGCTTTGGAGGCAGATAAGGCAAAAATTGTAGCTGAGAAAGCTCAGATGGAAGCCCTGGTTGCAACTCCTGAACAGAATTGAAGATTCTGTAGAGACTATGTAGATTTGGGTTTCAGGGGGGCTTATCTTTATATTTTCTTATGTTTTTATTTCCTTTGGCATATTCATGACCCCATGGGGAGAATATTTTGAATATTATTTTTTACGGGTCCGTAATATGAATATTATTTCTGGATTTCTGATTTTCTGTGGTATTGTTCTAAATTCATATTTGGTACTCAGAATATGTTCCAACATTGGATTTCTGGAGTTCTTTTGTTGTGAAGATTGAAAGTTTTTTCCCTTTGTGTTCTTAATTCTAAAATGGTTGTGTCCACAAAATGCCAAAGGGAGAGATTGTAAAGTCAAGTGGATTGCATTAATTATTTGATTGCCATTTGTGAACTAGTTTGGAAAGAAACACTTTCTATGTTGGAACATACGGAAAGGTGAAGCTTATATGATTTGATCGATGACATAATATTGTGCAATGTTGATTTATGGAAGATTGGAGATTGCGCAATATTGATTCAGGCATGTAGATGAAGCATAATGGATTTATGTAAAATCCCTATAATTATGGAATTAGATTTATGGAATACTATGAGATAAAGAAAATCTCTTTACTTTTTGAGATTTGGATATGCTTCAGAAGCAGATATGAAATTGGAATACTGTGGAGATAATCATAGTGAATTCCGATATGCTCAAGGGACTATATGTAGAGGACATCATGGCTGCATAACTCACGAACTTAATTGCGAAAATATGAACTCATATTTTCTATCTTCCCGAGAGTAGTGAGAGAGTCAGCATACATATGTTCAAACATACCATATTCTGTTGAACAAGCTCAAAATCATATACCTTAATTCCTCGGGAGGAGGAGATCCAGCGTCGATGAGTTTCGAGGTCAGAGGGAGTCTGGTCAAGGCGGATCAGTAGCAAGGGGAGCTTGCAGAATTCACTCGTTAATAATTACAAGATAAGTAAATTGTATAATGTATTTTGTACTGTATCTTTCTGATTAGTGGATTCATTCTGAACTGGGCCAGGCCCCCCAGATGTAAGTGAATTTCACCGAAGTGCGTAACTAAGTCTTGTGGGTTTTTTCCTTCATTTTATTACATGTTTGGTTAGATGGGTTATGTTGGAAAACAAATTTAATAAATACGCAATTTAGGTAAAAATCAATTTTCAATGAAGATTACGACATGGAAGAGTTCAAGACGAAAAAATCAGAGGTTAAACCACAGAAGACGGGGGAAGAGCCAACGACTGATGTATGGGCTGCGGAAATTGGTCACAACCACAAAATCACCAGCCGCAAAGACGGATTCACCACAGCAGTCACGGTGAGCCAGATAGAGGAAGATTTATTTTGGTTGCCATAAAATCTCGCCCTCATTTTTTGTAGCCGCGGTGACGCTATTTTCATTCAAGGATTTAATTTTTGATTTTGATATTTTTATAATTCTTATTAGTTTTTATGGTAAAGTGCATAAATAATCCTATTAAATTTTGAAAGTGCAGATATAACCATGTAAAATCTGAGAGTACAAAACTAACCCTAAGATTCTGAGTAATGGTGCAGATATACCCAATTGCACTATCACATCGTTGACAAAAAGCTATTTAGACGCTGACCTAATATAAAAAGACAAAAATACCCCTAGGCTTAACAATAAAAATTTAATGACAATTATATCCATAGGCTCCACCGCCCCCACCACCGAACCGCTCGCAGATGTTGGTGACCAGGTTAGATGAGTGTTTTTATTAATAAGACAGAGTTATATCAACACTTTAGTAAACAATACAGGGATAAATAAGCACTTGTGGAAAAAAGATAGGGTCAGATCATCATTATCATTAAGAAAAACAACCTTTTGAGGAGAGCTCGCTCCTTATAAATATGCTTTCATTAAAATTTTAGAATCTAATGTATCGTAAATATATTTATAATTTGCATGTCTTCATTAAGTAAGTAAGAAACATTGGTATATACTTTCCGAAGTAAATTTGAAAATTTGGAAATTTTTGTGAATTATTTCCTTACAAAATTCAGTAACTTTGTAACTAAAAATCAGCACATATTGCTACACGGATACTGCTAGGAACGGAATCAACTTTTTTACTATGGAAACCGAATTTATATACTCCCTTTGGCTAAGATAAATTGACATATTTTGACTTTGGAAGTCAATATGAGTCATAAATTTTATTATTATATGTGTAAGACTATTATCATGTTCAATGTTGTTCGATTCATCATAACATATATTTTTACAAATATTTTATTTTTTACACATATAAATAAAGATATTAAGTAGTTGAAAATTGATTTAGTTGATTTGCAAAAGTTAAAATGTGCCCATTTTTCTAGGATTGGGGGAGTATTGAAAAGTAATTAGAAATTAACATACAAATCATAAGTATTTATGGTCATTAGATTTTGAGATTGTTTTGAAGGCACATTTATAAGGAGTGTGCTCTCCTCAAAAATATTTTTTATCATAGTGCGGATCTGACTCTATCTTTTCTACATAAGTGCTTATTTAACCCTGTATTTTTTTCTAAAGTGCTGATATAACCTTGTCTCGTTAATAAAAGATCTAATCTAACCTGGCACCAGTGCCTAGCGGCGGCGATCAGCAGTCCAGCGGGGAGGGGGTTGAGCATTTTGTGGGAAGGGTAATATCGTCTTTTCCCATTTTTGAATTTTTTTCAAAGGGGTATAATGGTCATTTTAAATAATTTCAGCCACAATTTGGTTGACAAGGTTATATTGGCTCTTTTGACCAAAACATAGGGTTAGATTCACAGTTTCAGATTTTACACGGTTATATTGGCACTTTCAACCAAAACATAGGGTTAAAAACGCACGTTTCTCTAGTTTCATTTAGTTATTTCCATATATTATATCCTAAACTAATATTTTTGAGTATATAGGCTAAGAATAAATTAATTTTTATTAGGTTTTAGACATTCATTATATTTTTCATCTAGTTTTACTTTGAAGACTATGAAGTTGCAAATTTTAGTTTCATCTGATGATTGAAGTCGTTGCTGATTTGGTTGTGGGATTCTAAACTCTTATTCTATATTTCATATTAATATTATTGATTCACTTGTTCTTGAATTTATTGGATCTTGTTCATTTTATCTAGGCTGACCATGTAGCGTTATTGATATTAATCACATTGTTATGATTTATGTGCTTTATACATTAGATCTATTAAAGTATCAATTCATGATTTCATGAGTGTATGGTTATGACTTGTGTTTATAGTGAAAAAGAATGAATTTCATGCTAATTTTAACTTATGGTTATTATTGCATGTATCCTATATGTTTTTGTGTTTATTACTATTATTAATTGAGTGTTGTCTAGTTGTTGAAATTAATTAACAGTAAGTATTATCATGGCCTGATTGTCATGTAATTATAGCACAACATATATATAACAATAGAACATGAAGGTATCACTACAGGAGGATGCCCCATTAAAGTCAGCTAATAGATGGTGGTTTTGTGTTTTTTTTCCTTCTTAAAATTGAATTCTGGTGCTATTCCGAGTTTGGAAAGCATCACTTCCAGACCCCCCGATATTTATGAAGGCAATTCATTATTATTTTAAGGCGGTTTTTTCAAACTACCTTGGTTTGAAGTCGATCCAAGTCAGTTTATTAAAGAACCGACTTTAATTGACTCGGTTTAAAGATGGTTCTGGCATAGTGACTTTGATCATCACTTGTTCCGAGTTCGGAACAAATGATCCAAACCCTTTCCGAATTCAGAAGAGGTTGTTACCTTCCTTTGTGAAGGTCTGTAACGTCTCCCACATCAGAAGAGCTGGACCTTGTTCCAAGTCCGGAAGTCCGTCCCCAGAAAGTGTAAGGGCCCCATATTTTACTTCCAATATTAGAACTAGATATTAGTTTAATTACTGGGTTTTGCATCAAACGGGTTTCATTGTTTTAAAACCAAATCTTTGGAATAAAAACCTACTTTGGTTCTTCAAGGGGCAACTAATTGGGTAAGGTATGTCTACACATTCATAATTTGATATATAGATATGTACATCCATAAGCTATGAGTGATTTTTGTTGAATTTATTATTTAGGGTTTAGGTTAAAAAATTAAAAATAATTTAGGGGTATATATAGGCTCCCCAGACCTGATAAAAGAAAAATAAATCGTATCCGAATAATTATATATACTGGAAATCTAAAGAAGGCTATGCTATAGGTAATGCAAAAGATCTTTCCCTCAAAAGATAAAGTTTGCAGTTGTAGCAAAAGAGTTGATGAAAAGCTATAGCCCTATTTACACTCTTTCATGCGATTCCATCAAAACAAACCTCTACCCCCGTGTTAATTTGCAGATGGCCAGGCATGAAAGAGGTAGCGGTGAACTTAGAGATCGTTGCAGATTTCCTAAGCTTAGGATTGAAATCGGGCCGCTGTGTTGATGAGGTGCTGGATGCGGAATGTATCACTCCTTACTATGTTGCAGGGCTTCTTGTTGGAGTTTCCTTGTTGCGCTGATCCTAGAAAATCCTGAGAAGGAAAACCAAATAGGGATCAGAGGCCATCCTAGGAAGGGAGAGAACAAGAATGAAAGATACAAGAATGAACCAAATTCTTGGAGGAACATAAAAACCTTCTAGTTAAAGATTCATGTACTTTGGTACTGTATCACAGAAAACAATAATTCTAGGGTGGATGATATCTAGAATTCCTAATTGTAGGGATTCCTATTCTATCCAAGTATATTAGACCTCTAGTCTTATTGTCGATTTGATGCCACGATAGAGGATCCTTCAAGTGACTTCCTAGTTTGGAAAGAGAATCAGCAACAAAATTAGCCTCCCTATAGGTATGTGAAAGAGGAGTATCACCGAGTATACTCTGCATTTTCACAAATCTTGAGAACAGTGAGTAGGGAGCTTTCGATGGATATTTGGTATATTTCAAAAGTAGCCCACAGTCTGATTCAATACTCTTATGTGTCCATACCAGTTCATTGATTCTGTCCAAGGAAAATTCCAAACTTCTAAGTTCAGCCACTAGGGGGGATTTCTCATTTGATGTGAAACTAAAAGCCTCTCATTTTTCCATAAGAATCCCTAAAATGATCCCATGAGAGGAAGGCTTACCTGATCTGAATGATGCATTAATATTATATTTAATCCCATACTGCGGTTTCAACCATGAGCATAAAATGGGGGAATTAAATATGGATTTCCTCATATATGACATTAATCCTAATTGGATCCATATCTGGTCTGCTGCTGATCCAGTCATTGGATGTGCTGCAAAAATATTGAAAGAAGCCTCTTTTATATTATAGACTAGTCCAATCACTGTGGGTTGGATTCCTTCAAATAAATATTTATTCCTCGCTTTCCACGGAGACCAGAAAGTAATGGGACCTAGGATTAATATCATTCTAGTGTGACTCTTAGAGGTTGCTGAGTTGTTGATGTAAAAAGAGAGTCTGTCCCAGCATGAGTTAAATGAATGATTCCCAATGAGCATGAATGAATGAATATGTTCCCAAACAAGAAGAGTGAATTTGCAGCCATTAAAAAAATTGATTAGGTAAATTAATTTGGTAGTGTTTTATATGAATGGGTAAACTTTGTAGCGACACATAATATGTAATTGGATGTAATCTTATGTCTTTAATGTTGTTGAATTATGATTATTAGGTTTTAGGTTATTTTTAGGGTAATGCATGTATTGATTAATTGGTTCCATCTCAATGTAGGATATACATTGGTGGTAATGGATCGCACTGAGATCACTGGTAATGATCTTAGGAAATTTCCTGATTACCTTCCTTTGGTTGAATCATTTTTTGTTTTGGTGTTCGAACATGCATCCAAGAATGACGTGGTGCATGCACGACATCCATGTAAGTATTGTAGGAATGAATTATATTTGGGGAGGAAGAAGTTACGTGAATATCTTGTCATTCGTGGGTTTAAAACAACTTACACATCTTGGGTGTGGCACTGGGAGGTTGTGAGGGAAGAACATGTTAAAAAAAATGAGGCATGAAATGATGAATTTGATGAGATGGTGGAGGATTTTGCTAGAGAATTTCGCGAGAAACCTGAGGTTCTAGAAGCGTTGCACAATGACAAAAGGACTTCCTTGTGTACGAGTTCCAAGCATTCGGTATTGATTGCGACTTTGAGAATGATAAATTTGAAGGCCAAATTTGGGTGGAAGGATAAAGATATGACAGAGACTCTTGAACTATTTAGGGAATTGTTACCTGAAGGTAATCTAATGCCCGATAGGGCATGGGCCACAAAAAAAGTTCTTTGTCCCATGGGTTTGAAGTTGAAGAAAATTCATGCATGCCCCAATGGTTGTATGTTATACCAGGGAAAGGAGTATGAGATCCTAGAAATTTGTTGGGTGTGTGACGAGTCTCGGTACAAGCTGAAGTGTGGTGAGATTTGCGTTGGTGCAGAAGTAGGGTTGACATCGAAGAAAAAAACACCGGCTAAGGTCTTGTGGCATCTTCCTATCATTCCACGCTTGAAGAAATTGTTTGCATGTCCGAAAGATGCCAAGTAGTTGTGTTGGCATTTTGAACGAGTTAGACTGGAAGATTATGTGATCCGGTATACGTCAGATGGAGAGTAGTGGAAGGCACTTCAAGCCATGTAACCAGAGTTTGAGAGGGAACCAAGACACTTGTGATTAGGCCTATTGACTGATGGGATAAATCCGTTTGGTAATATGAGTAGCACACATAGTTCTTGACCTATTATGTTAGTGATTTATAATCTCCCTTCCTGGTTGATAATGAAATGAAAGTATGTTTTGTTGTCGATGTTGATTCTGGGACTCAAACATCCGGGGAATGATATTGATGTTTACGTTGCTCCTATTGTTGATGATTTTTTGGCATTGTTCAAAGATGGTGTCCGGACCTGCGATGGCAGTGTTAAGGAAGAATTTACATTGACTGCTTTATTTTTATTTTTTGCACTATTAATGATTTCTCGCGTATGGAAATTTATCTGGATACTCGGTGAAAGGGCACTGCGCATGTTCTGCGTGTGAGAGGGAAACCTTTTTCTGTCAGTTAAAGCACATATGTAAAACAGTTTATCAAGGGAATATATGTTTTTCTCACCGAGGGCCACCCATGGAGATTGGTGAAGCAGTGGTTCAACGGAGAACTTGAGGAAAGGGGACCTCCAACAACATTATCCGGTCACAACATTTTTGAAAGGGTTAGGAATTTGCCTAATAATTTTGGTAAGGGGAAGCAAAAAGTTGCATGTGAATGAAGTTTTAAAAATGATCCTTTTTTCGGACTACCATATTGGAAGGAACTTGAGGTCAGACACTGTCTCGATGTAATGCACATTGAGAAGAATTCTTGTGGTTCTTTGGTTGAAACACTTTTCAATATCCCTGGTAAAACCAAAGATGGTTTGAAGGCCTGGGTTGTTCGATTGAGAACTCCATGATGACCTTGCCCACTTTTCCTGATCGAGCTCGCACGGTTGGATAAAGTCATTGCTTTCTAGGTTTGGCGGGTTTTTATTTTCAAATCGACGGAGGAAAACTTCCGTTCCAGAGCCGGAAGATAAAAACTAGAGTTTTCGATTGGGGATTATGACTTCTCAGCCCTTTATTATATACCCAACTATGTTCCGAATTCGTAACAAGTTCGGCTCTTACAAAGAATCCCTAATTCTGAGTCTCAGACTCGTAACCCTTCTGGGATTATTTAACAAAGAAATGAAAATTAATTACATTTTATGAAGAAAGCAACACGTTTTGGACCAGATAGGGTCCATAAATGACAGCTAAGTTCGGAATTCAGCTCTTACAATTGTTAAGCCAGAGTTCCTTCCGATTGAGGAAGACTGTCTGGACCAGTTTTACACTGCAACAATGAACTTCCATTATCGAAAATGGCTCTTGACTTATGGTAATTCCATTTGGAAGTACATGTTCAGCGTAGCACAATTGGGGATAAAAATTGCAACAAATAGGAGTAAAACAAACAACTAATAATGGACAATGATAGGTCATTTTTCTACCAAATAAACCTGCTAACTTATCAGATTTAAATTTAAGTATAGAGTAAGAAAGGTCGATCCCACAAAGAACCATATGAAAAAATTCTTACTTCTAAAGATACATTTGTTGGTTAGCTACGATGTCTTAACTTGATAAAAAATATTAGAGAAAAACTCCTGTAAAACAATCTCATCATAACAAATGGTGAGACCAAGGACCAACCTACAATAAATAGGAAGGAAGCTAAAAAATAATACCTGATTGCAAAATAGGAAAATAGGCTGAAAATGAGTCAAAACTGGGTTATGAAAAAAATAGGCCAACCTAATTTTCTCTCTCCTCCTCCCAAATAAGTGACAGATATTTTCCTCCCAAAAATGAAGGAATTTCATTCCTCTTCAAACTCATCGCATAATCATGCTACAAAACACCGGATTCAAGCTTTGAAATCGCTGATCAAAGCTTTGCAATTCTCCGGTTCAAGCTCGGGTTCAAGCTCCGAAATCAAATCTGCAAATTTTCACAAATCTGACGAAATCATATTTTTGTGACAGAAATTTGTGGAATTTAGCGACGGAAAGATCGAAGAACAGCATAATTTACTTCTAAGATTTGCAAGGGTGAAATAATTGAGGTAATATGAAATTTATGGCTAAAATCTTTGTTTATGGTTGAAATTTCAATGATATGAAATCTACTATCTAAGATCTTAGTTTTACGGTTTAAAATCTTATTTTTAGCTGGTTAAATCTACAATCTAAGGTGTTGCTGTTATAAAGTATGGAAAACGAAGCAATTCAAGGCAATGAAATTGTTTTTTATAAGGGAAAAAGGAACGAATATGTTCAATATGAAATTCAACAAGTTTACATCCAGGTTTGATTTTGATTTTTTATATACATTTAAACGCACGAATTAATTGCATGAACACATGAAGTAATATTTTTATATTGTGAAATATTATTTGCCAGGTCTGAAATTCAGTTATATGCATGTTGTGAGGCAAAAAATGTTGGTGTTTTTTTATTTTCCCAAACGTATGAAGTAATATGATTAATACTGAATGTAAATACATGAACACATGAATTAACGTGATAATATTTTAATGGACAGTTTCCCAAGGTCAGAAATTTGGTTATATGCAATTTGTTGTGAAAATGTACGTATTTTTAAAATTTTCTAAAACATATGAGGTTATATGATGAACACTTAATGTAACTGAATGAACACATGAAGTGATGTGATAATATTCTGATGAACAATTCTCCAAGGTCTGAAATTTGGTTATATGCAATATTTTGGGGGAAATGAAGATGTTTTATAATTTTCTAGAAAATGTGAGGTAATATGATAAACACTGGATGTAACAGCATAAATACATGATGTAGAGTAATAATATTCTAATGAACAATTCCACAAGTTCTGAAATTTGGCTATATACATTTTTTGGGAAAATGAACGTGTTATAATTTTCTGGAAAATGTGAGGTAATATGATGAGCACTGGATGTAAGGGAATAAACACATGAAGTAACATGATAATATTCTGATGAACAATTCCCCATGTTCTGAAATTTGGCTATATGCAATTTGTCGGGATAATGTAAGTGTTTCTTAATTTTCTGAAACAAATGAAGTAACGTAGTAAATAAATGATGTAACTGAATGAACAAATGAAGTAAAAAAGATTGAACTTTGTTAGATGAATCTTCAATATCTAATTAGATGGATTTTTTCTTCAATATTTTGGTATTGAAATATTTTCTTAAATTTCTGAAGTAATATATTAAATACATAATGTTACCTGATATACATATAAACTAAATAAATAAAGTGTATAAAATTGATATATAAAAAAATCTTTCTGCATTCATTGAAAAATTTAGGTGTTTTTAATTTCCTGAAACGTATAAAGTAACATCGTAAATAAGTTATGTAACTGCATTAACACATGGAGAAAATATATTGAACTTTGTTAGGTGATTCTTCAGTCAATTTCATACATTTTGCTAAGAATATTTTATGTTTTAACTTAAACTGAGCACAAGAAGAAATATGTTAAATACACGATGTAACTCACTAAATAAATGATCTATTGTGCTAAATGTCTAAAATTTAATTAGTAGGATTCGTTATTAAAATATTTTGATATTGTACCTCTATATGCATAATTATCACTGACTAAAAAAACTGTTTATGAAAGCCGAAATAATTTGTAAAATACATGAACTAACCAATATAATAGCTTATGTAATGAGTTACTGAAATGATTCATATTTGCAGGACCAAATTTTGTCACCAATTTAAGCGACCTCTCAAAAGTTGATGTCACAGATTGCTTCACAGGTTTGAGAGCAAAAAAACTATCAGGGTTTCATAATTTATAACGAAAACAGTCAAATGCATTGGGATTTGTGGTGTGATGTTCAACACAAAGAGGTAAAAAAACACTGAACCATCCTAGAGAAGTACTTTGTCTGCTCGTGTCAGGGAAACACAAAAGTGAAGAATGAATCACCCGACACACCTTCCACCAACAATATCATTGAAGAGTGATCTGAGAAGAAAAGAAGAAAAAATATGAAAAAATGTGGTTACGAGAACAGGATGCAAAGGTGGAATTGGGGTTAAATTTATCAATGGAGCCTATGAAGTTTTGTATCATGTGACCTCTCACAATCATCCTTTCACTCGAGTCGAATGGAAGTATTTGCAGAGAAGTGAAAGGAGAATTACATAGAAAAAAAAGGGAAAGCTATAGAAGGAATGGAAGGCGTGGGATTAAAACCTAGCCATGGATTCAAATTTATGCCTTTTGAAGCTGGTGGTACTCA
>JAULKJ010107292.1:0-15437 GCA_032355405.1 Rubia balearica | reverse complement strand
TGATCAACATCCCCCTAAATGAAATATCACAATCTTCCCTCTAAACCTTTTGGTATCCCTCAAGATAGAAGATAAAAACTCCAAAGCGTACCAAGTGTAGGTGGGGGCCAACACTTTCGTAAACTCCTTCAGCTCAATCCTTAACATGAGCATCCGGACTGGCTTGTAGATATGATGGGAGTACCAAAAGAAGTTGGTTTCCATGAGGTGAAGGTGAAACCGTCCCAAAAGCCTGTAAAGTAGAAGCGGGGGATGTTGTGCAAGGAAAGGAATGAGGCGGTGAACAAGGAGGTGGACCAGTGGGTTGGGGCTGGGATCCTGTAAGAAATTCCTTACCTAATGTGGCTGGCTGACCCGGTGGTTCTGAAGAAGACAGACTGGAGCTGAAGGATGTGTGTGGATTACATAGGCCTGAACAAAGCCTCCCCAAAGGATTTTTACCCACTACCAATCATCGATCAAAAGGTAGACGCTCTTACCAATCATCCAATTAAATTCTTTCTTAATGCATACAAGGGATATCACTAAATCCCCATGCTAGAAATTGATGTGGAAAAAATTACATTCGTAACTGAGAAAAAAACCTTCGAGTACCGAATGATGTTTTTCGGCCAGAGGGGCACTGGAGCCATATACCAAAAAGTGGTACAAGATTTTTCAGAAGCAGATCAGAAGGAACTAAGATGTGTATGTGAAAGACTTGGTGATAAAAAATAGTCGTTATGAAGCTTTTGGGAAAGATGTCAGGAAGACCCTGGGCAGTTCAGAAATACAGGGATGAAGCAAAACCCGGCAAAATGTCAATTTAGAGTAGGAGCAGGAGAGTTCTTGGGTAACATGGTGCCGAACGAGGGGCTACGAGTGAACCACAAGAGGATAAAAGCAATTCTAGAAATGAAATCGCCAGGGTCAGTCAAGGAGGTGCAGATCCTGAATGGGAAGCTGAGAACCATGAACAGATTCATATCCCGGGCAGCAGAGAGAGCACTCTCATTCTTCAAAACACTAAAACGGAGTGTAGATAAAAAAAGGGGGGGGGGCTCTTCAGTGGGGGAACCGGAGGAAAGAGCGTTCAGAGAGCTTAAAACCTATCTGAAGGATCTCCCAACCGTAACAAGCCCAAAAAAAGGAGAAATGTTGAACATTTATATGGCAGAAAGCTAGGAAGCAATCAGCAGTGCTTTAGTTTGGGATGAGAACAAGGTCCAGTAGCACGTGTACTTCGTGAACCGGGTCCTGCAAGGTTCGGAGCAGGGATACTCAAGTTAGGATAAGCTTTCCTTGGATTTGGTACACGCATATCCTGTGATAGTTTTGAACAACTGGTCATTGAAAGTTATATTAACCAAGCCAGAGACTCCGGGTACACTGGTGAGGTGGGCAGTGGAGCTAGGGGAGCACCCATTCAATACGCCCCAAGAAAAGCAATAAAAGGGCATGTAATTGTAGACTTCCTAGCAGAAATGGCTAAAAAAGGAAAGACACATGCGGCAGAGAAAAACTAGAGCCACACGCAGGACACAGACAAGCAGGGATTAATAGGCTCGGATGTGTGGAATTTTTATGTCGACATGGTTTCTGAAGTAGAAAGAGCTGGCACAGGATTGGTTATATCAAAACCGAAGAGGGTAGAGGCAACTTATGCACTTCGTTTCAAGTTCTCACCCTCAAACAATGAAGCAAAGTATAAGGTGCTAATTGCAGGCATGGAAATAGCCATGAATCCCGGGGTGAGAAAATTGTATGCCCATGGTGACTCAATTTTGGTAGCCTACCAGTATAGCGGGCAGCATACCACGAAGTAACCTACAATGATGAAATACAGAGACAAAGTGAGAAGTAACCCAAATGTTTTTGCCAAATGGAACTAATAGAGCAGATATGGTCAGCGCCCAATTGCAATTCCATATCAAAAATTGGTGACAAATTTAACACTGGTTTTCTAAAAGCTTGCATAAAAAATCGATGCCATATAAAATCGGTGTAAATTTAAAAATAGTTTTTTAGACCAGTGCTAATATATGAAAATGGGTGCTAAATTTAGCATCGGTTTTACAAAAACTGGTGCTACCCAAAAACCCGCTGGCAACATGAAAAACAGTGTCATTTTAGCACTGGTTATAACCAAAAAAACCAGTGCTAAATCTAGCACGGTTTTTCAAAACCGGTGAAAATTTTTCACCGGATACTTAGTCACCGATGCTAGAGGGTCCGAAAAACCGGTGCCAAAGTGTCTGTCCTATGATAATGATACTGTATTATTAACTCTAAGCCCTGTATTTCAAATTTAATGAAATCTATGGTTTGGTTTTTCTTAGAATTTTTCTAAGAAAAACCTAAAGGCTTTATTCCATCCAATGTTGGTGAGGTGGAATTTATCTTCCAAATTAACAACGCTCATATTCAAATTATATGTAGTAATGGAATACTAATAAGAACAAGCGAAGAATACCCATGTGACCTTGATGCATAAGTCATAACAATATGTCTGTGACAATGTGATTTAGATTATTGACTATATCTAATGATGTGGCAGTCCGACCAAGTGAGAGAACAGTTGTTCACCGTGAAAAATTTCTCCTCCAGCAAAATAGATCCAGGACGTAACTATGGGGAAAACACTCCAACGATCAATTCAGTCTTTCCTTCTATGAATTAGAATTTCTCATTTTAGTTTGACTTACCTCAGCCAGTATCGCTCACCTTGTATTTATAGGTGATCATTGCCCTAGTACCGCTTTACTAGGATTTAAGGTCATGAGTCACTTCGTGATTCAATCGTAATCACTGTAATCTCATTTATGGTTAATTGTTGGTCGTGGCTCTGCCTTTATCGATTTTTGTTTGACAGAGACATTGGGCATATTCATTATGCATTCCTTATTGGTTTAGTTGCAGTCGAGTATAGGGATGGGCCTAAAGGCCAGCAGCCTCAAACTTATGGGCCAGGTATACACCATCCAATTTTGCATATTTTCTCCCCCACCATATTTTCACTGGTTGTGTTGAAATCAATTTGGATCGAGCCAGACGTTAATGACTTTCATTGACATTTACAATATCAATTACTGATGTCTAATTAACTGGTTACCATTTTTAACGTCATTTATGTTGTTTTAGTCAAAATCGGGCCCAGTTTATTTGATCCAGTATATGACGTCGCCTACTTGTCCGTTAACCACAAGTTTCCTGTTGTTCTCAGGTGCAATGGACGAGAGTACCACCTGCATTACTCGGGGAATAAAAGGATAAAGACCTTGACACCGAAGGGTTTTCAGCAGCTCCTTATTGGTGAGGAACTCGTAGTAGGGGACACGCTATACTTCAAGCTGTCAATGGCTCTGGCCCAGTAGTTTTCGATGCCAAAGTTCTTCCCTATTGATATTAATTCTGTTAATTTGTATGTTTATTACGATATTTAATATTTATTTAATAATCCTTTTGTTAGCTATGTTATTTTAATGTTCATCAATCCCTAGTATCTAACATAACATATGTGCAAAGTTTTAATTGTAGTATTAGTAACAGAACAAAAAAATTCTGAACCCTTGTTTCAATCAGTCTCGAACTAGAAAATTTGGGTTGTGAAATTTTTGTAGGGAAAAATTACCGAAGAAAACTTGAACTGTTGACGGCTTCTGGTGGGCTAAAATTTAGAGGCTCACTGAAATCTGCAATGTCGCCAACTTGTCAGCAACATGTCTCCTAAACCGACAACACAACGACGTTGCATACATCGAGACGAGTGACACAATTGTTCGAAACGATGTCGTTTCGAAATGGGTATAAATAGGGGACCCTGAAAATTAGTTTCACCATTTACTCACAAGTTTCCCCCGAATTCCAATAGTCTTCAGTGTCCTCATAATCTTCCGTACTCGAGAAAAAGGTTTGTTCCTTCCTATCTCCTAACACCCAACTTTTTGAATTCTTACTTTCTAATGTCAGATCTGCAGTCTGTGAAAGTGTTTTGATTTTTTGACGATCTATTTTTGTCTCTGATTTATGGAAGTGTGCACTTTCTTTGAGTTTAAACATAGGTACAATGTTTTTGTATTTTGGCAAAGGTTTTTTTTTTAATATGATGTTGATTTTTTCCAGTTATATATGTTTCTTCCTGTAGCTTCCTCTAATGTATGCAAGGTTGCTCATCTGTCTTCCACAAATTAGTTCATGTGATTATAATTCAATGTAGCATATTCTTATTTCCAGTAGCTTAGTTTGTGATATCGTACTATTATCGGGTGTTCTTCGGCTTTAACGATTTGTGACCGACCTCACAAACAGGTATCTAAAAAGTACAATTGTTATGCATATGTGAATTCGGTCTTGTTTCGGTCTCGCCGTCGGTCTAAGCAACTACTTTGTGAAGTCACATGTACATGTCAGCCATCCCACTGGTTTGGGCCGACATGCACCTGCCACGACATTGCTGACGTTGCACATTGCAATCCATAGGGCACTAAACATTTTCCCTTCTGATGCAGTACTGATGGTTGGCGTAGGATTATCTAATCCACCCTTTTTTCAGGTGTTTCACCAGCGTACATATGTATTTACTACCTAACACATCTTCATACTTTAGAAATTTGACAACTAATTACTTTTTGGTTTTTTACGTAAAGTTCATTGCACAATGTCATACCCCGGAGCCTGTTTTGTTCGACGTCGAACATCATACGATGGCTCTTGATAGTCCACATTTTCACTGTACCCTCAAGCAGCAGAACTTCAGGGAAAACCCAACATTGGTAATGATTTCAAAATAATTTTTATTTGTTGATGCACACACACACATATATATATATCCATATTTATAATTTTAATATTTTTGTGACTCAGTATATCTCGTGTGAGATTATACCACTCTCGCCAACTAAGAAGACTCATGTAGTGCTGAAATGCGGAAAGAGTGACGTATGACTTACTCAGGGTAAGGTAGGATCAAGGCCCTTTACCCAAAGAGTTTTGGCGAATTCCATAGGGGAAACAACCTATGCATTAGGGACACTTTGTTCTTCGAGGTGCTACATGTTGGGGGCCCAATTTTCTTCAAGGTTATCATTTTCCGCAGTGATTGAGTTTATTATTTTTTCGCTATTGTTGGAACTTAGTCATCTCTAATTTGAATTTATGTAAAACTTGTTAAATATTTTCATGACACGGTTTTTCAAATTATCTAACTATCTTATTTGAACATTATATAATTGACTGTGTATATGTGCGATTTTATTTGTGCATGATTTTATAAAACCATTTTATAATTCTACGATTAAATTAAACAAATGAAAAAAGGGTGTATTGGACGTTTAAGATATTTAATTCTGATTTCTATGATGTTTGTAGCACACCAATTGCTAGCCACTGTAATACCTAATTGTCTTTTTACATACCCCTTAATTAATCATGATAAAGGGATATTGGGAGGAGAGGGACGCCGAAACGAGGAGAAGCACACGGCCACCATCTTTTGTTTTCATTTTTCCTAACAGCATCAAATTCTTTAAATTGTATCTTTACATACCTGCAACTTCGATAGTCAATCCAAACCCATGTCGGTGCAAACGACATTTTATCCGAAATCGGTCCACCTATTTGAACGACAAGGGAGACGTCGCACATGTTTCGATAACATTATTTACTTCAATTTATTTACCTTTTACTTTGGTTCCCATAACAACCGAGGTAAAAAATAGATTATTTACCTTGATTTTTTAAAACCGAGGTAAAAAAACATTTTACTTCAAAAAAATAACCAAGGCAAAAACCTTTCTTCTCACTTATTTGGTGTTAACAAAAAAACCGAGGTAAAAAAACATTTTACTTCAAAAAAATAACCAAAGCAAAAACCTTTCTTCTCAGTTATTTGGTGTTAACAAAAAAACCGAGGTAAAAGGGGAAAAGTAATAGGTCATTTTTCTAGTAGTGAACGGCCACGGGGGAATCCCCTTATAGGCTATGTATTGGGACAGAGGCAATCATTACCCAGGAGATCGCAGTACCCAAAGGGAAAGTAATTGAGCCAATGCAACAGGGAGAAAATGACCAGGCGATGGAGCAACACTACAACCGTAAGGTCAGGCCTAGATCCTTTAAAGCAAGGGACCTGGCACAGAGAAGAAATGATGCAAGTAGGGCCCAAGGCCAGTAAAAATTGTATGCTGAATGGAAAGACCCGTACAAGGTGATTGAGGTACTAGGAAAGAGATCTTGCAAACTGAAAACGATGGACGCGAGGCCAATCCCTTGCACCTGGAACATGGTTCACCTGAGAAGGTACAATGCTTTAGTAAGATTCACTCCAGTAGCATGGCACTTGTAATTAAACAGTTTGACATGTTCATGGGTGAGAAGGGATTCCTAAAAGGATCAAATATTTTGTAAACCCATAAGGGATATGATCCTAAAGAAATATCGGCATGCATCCTAGTGTTTTTCTGTCTATTGGGATGTTAACGAGGGAGAAAAGTGGCCAGGCATACATTGCCAAATGTTAAGAACCCGAGTCAAAGTGCAACTCTGGCTCTAACAGCTAGCGAATTACATACTGGGTTCAAACATGCCGAATTAATAGCTCCGGTAACACGATGGCAGTCCCGGCCAAAATACAACTCTGGATCCAATAGCCAGCGAATAACAGGCCAGATCTAAACAGGACGAATTGACAGCTCCGGCACCATGATGGTCGCGAAAATGTGAGCATGACCCAGGCCAAAACACTACTCTAGCTCTAGCAGCCAGGGAATTGTAGGTCAGGTCAGAACGGGCAAAACTAATAACTCAAGCACCATGACAGCCATAAAGCAAAGATTCTGAACTAAGATAAAATGCAACCCTGGCTCCAGCAGCCAACGAATTGCTGGCCAGGCCAAACTAGCTCTGGCACCACGATGGTCATGAAGCAAAGAGTCCAACCCAGGCCAAAAATAAACTCTGGCTCCAGTAGCCAGCAAATTGCAGGCTGGGTTCAAACGTGCCACACTAATAGCTCCAGCACCATGATGGCCATGAAATGAAGAGTCCGACCCAGACCAAAATGCAACTCACGCTCCAGTAGCCAGCGAATTGTAGGCCAACTTCAAAGGGGCTAAATTAATAGCTTTGGAACCACGATGACCGCGAAGTAAAGAATCTGACCCAGGTCAAAACATAACTCTGGCTCCAATAGCCAACGAATTATAGACTGGGTCCAAGCTGACCGAACAAGCAACTCTGGCACGGAAAAAAGGCTAAGAAGTCAGAGTTTCAACATCTCAGTCAGAAATAAGCCGGAAAAAAGGTATCTAAAAAGTGGCAGATGGTAAAAGCAAAAGGCAATAATGAAGTACGCTGACTGAAAATAGCATCAAGATAATTGTGACACTCAAATAGGGGAAAGGGTCAACTGGAAAACATCAGTAAAATACAAAAAAAAAGTTAAAAAAAAGTTGTCTAAACCAAACTAGGCCACAAAGGGAATAAATGTTTAAAGCCCCAAACAAGGAGGTACACACCACAAAAATAAAAATAAAAAGAGATTTTTTGACAATCATGAAAAAAAAATCCATCATGGCTCCTTGGCATCATCAGCATCAGCAGCAGCAGCAGCTTTATTCATCGGCGTGACCAAAGCTTTACTCCCTTCCGGTTCATCAGCTCCACCCATAGGGCGGCGAGTCTCACTAGTAGAATGGGAGTCCAACTCGGCAGAGGCAATATTTGGGTCCCAATTCTCTAGCTCGTCAAGGTCATATCAGGAAGTAGCTTAGAGAAGTATTCAGAAAAACTATGCTCTCAAAAGGTAACAAAAGCGTTACCCAGTCCAATTCGCAGTTTCTCTTCCACCTCAGTCTTAGAATACACCTCGATTCTCTTCAGCATGGCTTGACCCAACATCTCATAGGCCCCGCTACTTCGTACAACATGAGAATATAGGCTAAGGAGCTACAGGTAAATGCCCAATTGTGGAAAGCCCTCAACACCCGATCTCGGCTTCAGCTTTATCCAACGAAGCCTGCAGAGAGCTAGAAACACCTTTCTCCAGCTGTAAGTCCTGCTCAAGCTCGGGCCCTCATTTAGCAGCTCGAGCCAAGTCCACGTTTGACTACTTCAAAGAAGTAATCCCACAATGAAGCTCATTAGCCTCGTGCTACAGGTTCTCAAATTCCAGCGGCATAGCCCTACCTGCGCAAAGATGTTGAGGACAGGCAAGATAACCACAGAAGTCAGTAAATATTTTTTTAAATTATAACCAAATGAAAAATTACAAAAGAGGAACAAAACACCTCCAAGGAAACAGAAATAGAGCGATCAGCCATGTAAGTGGTTCCAGCCATGTTCAGGGAACGCTCTCTAAGCCAAACATTGTAGTGGCGGTGGGGAACTGCCACAGCAAGAAAATTAGCACAAGCAGAAGAACTACACAGAGGGCCATCACCAGGAATACCTTGAGGGGTAAAGCTTCGAGGAAACGGAGGAGAAAAGCCAACAGTCTTAACAGGATTAACCATAAGAGCCTGGAAGCCAACCAAAGTCACAATCTGTGAGTCGAGGGTCTGAGGCACTTCGTTGGAAATGGCAGTGACAGGATCTGTAACAGGAGTCTTGACAACGCCCCCGGGCTCCTGCCTCACAAAGTCAGTATCATGACGCACTTTCTTCACCAAGAGCTCCACCTCAAAAACAACAGTGTCAGAAAGCTCAATGGTCTGCGCTGGCTGGTTAACATCCCCTCCAGTCTCCATAGCCTGCGATGGCGGGCGGACGCTGGCAACCCGATGAGAGAGCTTGGAGAGATCGCCACAGAAATTAGCCACAGATATATCTGCAAAACAAACATGGTGAATGAGCAACAACAAAGAAATAAAAGCAAGAAAATCAATAATAGCAAGCAGAGGGAATTCCAGCTCAACACAGACAGAAAGGAACCTATACCACTCAAAACTGCAGGGCCATCCTGGGCAAAAAGGCTGCCTGCAGGGAATGCATCCTAACTACCCGCAGAACTAAGTCCCTCAAGATCAAGTCTGACCTCACACGCACTATCTCAAGGTGAGAAATAAAGGAACACATGGATGTGACCTCAGTAACACTAGGACGAGCAACTTGCCCCCTCTCTGAACTTGCAGGAAATATTTACCGGGAGTCGTCAAAGCTCAGGACTAACTCATCGCCCATAAAGATGAACCTCCTTTTCCACTCAACATGAGTGCGGAGGTCAATGAGAAGCCTAGCCGCATTCTGAGGGAAATTCCAAAAGGTCCAATCGGGAGGCATCCGAGCCGAATTCCAGAAAACCCAGAAAAATATGATAGAAGGCTCTATGCGTAAAAGGAGGCACATCACCTCAAAGCCAAGTAAGACGCGGGCGGAGTTTGGAGGGAGGTCAGTTAACTCTAATTCGAAGAAACCTAAGACAAACTGAAAGAAAGAGGACAGTGGAAACATAAGACAACATTTCTCTACAGTTTCCAAATACACAGCGATGGTTTATTTAGGCGCATCCAGAATATTTTGGCCAACGCCAGGAAAAATAACATGTTCCCGTATGTCTAAAAATTTACCCCCCCCCCACCCCCCCTCCCCCCGGCTGCAAAGGAATTTTCAAGGAGGGTGCAGACAGAGTGGTATTCAGTGTTCACGGTGTCACAACATGACTCGTTTTTGGGTGAACCAACAGTAGAAACCATGATGAAGAAGGAAAGAAAGCACAAAGAGAAACAAATGAGTATTTGAAAGAAAGAAAAATGATCATCGGGAATATAATCAGCCGAGAGCAAAGAATGATGAAATAAGAGCTAAAATGGTGGAGGAAATGCTGAAGATTAAATAAAAGCAACAGACCCAAGGTAAGCATGAAAAAAGGAAAAGACGGGGGATAATTAACTAGCCTAAAAAAGTGAAATTTAAGAGGGAAAGCGTGTGGAACCGTCAAAACTGCCGACACGTGGAAAAAATCTAGACAGGTAGCGTAACCATAAAATTTGCAAGCCATAAAGTGACGTCATCATAAAAAAGGCATTTCAAAATTGGGAAACTGTCAAGTTTCCCTCAAAAGGAGACACTTTCAGGAGCAACGCTGAGGTAGCAGAGGCCAGGGGCGCCTTCTGCTCTCTGCGGAAATGATCGTGTTAGTTTTGAGCCTCAGCCCATCGCATTAACTCCCAACGCGAACAGGGTCTAGAGCTAGGGGACTTTACAAGGTTAGGGCTCATCATTCCACACTGGGGCCTTCGGCTCAATAAGATCTGCAGGCCCTAGGTGGACTCAACGGACAGGGAAGCTAAGCAAGTAACTAGGATTGGAAAGCTCCTGTCACATTAGCCACCAAACACGTATAACAAGGGAGACGGGCATACACACAAGGTATGATCTCAGAACCACTTTAACTATTCATCCACCAAACCTTTGAAACTATACATAGCTGACTGGAGTGTTGGAGTAGGCACGACCCTGCGCTGCCTGCCAGCCTAACCTTAGTCTGTCTATTTTACAGGTCTGAGTGATTGCAAATACGGAGAAGGTTTTGAAGAAGGATGTAGCAAATTATGGCTTTAACCATATAATTTGAGGTCTTTGAGGATCCTCTCATCTACAAACTTTGTTTCTTGGATGGGGCCCCTAACAAGATGGTCCATCGCTCTCGATACTCCTCGCGGAGTGTGTTCAACCACATAAAAGGTACACTAGATTCCTTTCTATGTCTACGAGGCATGATGGTGAATATAGCACAAAAATAGCACCAACAAGAAGAATGGTATAGAAATTCTTTACCAAATACCCCAACTCAAAAGAACTCTCCCAAAATATTCCAACAACCACACTAAAATCCCCCAATCTAAAAAAATCTTAAACATGCAATACCAAAAGATGCAAAAAAAAAATAATTTAAAAATCCAAAATTCTCCAAGGAGCGAATTGGCTAAGTACCTCAAGTGGAGATTGGGGCCAAAATTTTATGAAATAGTGCTTTAGAAGTTTGTGGGACTTATCCTAGACCAATTTTCAACAATACTCAATAGCCAGAATGGACCAAAAATTGAGTTCTTGAGAGAAAACTCAAGTAAAAGCTGAATTGGTTTTCTGAATTTATGGGATAAATATTGATCTTTTTGGAGGAAATAATTGATGGGTTTTTTGGGTTTGAAAAAACGAAGATTTTGGTACCAAGTTAACATAAATTGGATAAGAATTGAAGAAGTTATAGGCAAAATTTGGTTTGGTAAGGAGAAGAAGAGAAATTCAATTTTGAAAGGGAGAGAGAATTAGGAGATGAAGAACAATAGGCTGGCACAAGGAATTTATAGGGGGTTAGGTGATTTCCAATTGGGTTGGCTGGGTGGCTTTGATAATCCCATGGCAAGTCTCATGCAAACGCATGGCACCTCGTGCTGGCGCACGATGCCTCGTGCTGGCTCGTGTCAGCTTATTGCTGCATATGCTGCACCATGACATGGCGCATGACATAGGCCTTGTGTTGCACCTTAGCCTTTTTACTGATGCAGCCTGGCACGAGCCATGCAGTGGCACGTTCGTGCTGGCCTGCTATAGCATGAGGTTGACTAGACTTTTTCCATTCTAACTTTATAGTGAAATCCCTGCATCCAAACACACAAAAACTGAGAGTAGCATTGTTCCAAACCAATTCTAATGACTAATAATCCCTAAAAACACCACCAAAAACCAAACACATTCCCAAAAATTCACAAGAAATGTTTTAAAAGCCACTAATATAAAATAGGAAGCACCGTTTCTTTAGTGTCGTCCTCACGACTTCATATTTCATGTTTTTTTAAAAACTAAGAAAAAAAATTAATGGGTTACCGGAATCACCATCCTTGACACCACCAAAAACTACGTCCTTGTGGACGGATCTCCATATTACCTTCAGTTTTCCTTCTTCTTGGGAGAAACATACCAAACACATCCATCTTTATCAATCGTTGATACATTTTTGATGAGTTTGGGAGTAGGAAGGGGCTTAGGAGTTGTTAATTCCTTAACCCGGTTTCTTCTCCGTTGCACGTTAGTGTTAGATATCAGAAGTAAAGTATCTTTAATCACACTAGAAGAAACATACCCATCAACAATTGTATCATCACAAGATTTATTCAAGCAAGATAGAACATGTAAGGTCTCTATACTGGGAAACACCTTATCATCATCAAGAATCTCATTTAGGCAATCATCATTTTCAATTGTGCAAGAGTTTTCACATTGAGCAAGTTCATCACACAAAGTTATGCATTTTCACATAAGAGAGGGAATAGGTGAATTGTGCTTAGACTTATAAATATCAAATACCACCTTATTCATGTCATCCTCTAGGGTTAGTTTTCCCAAATGAACATTTATCTTAGTCCTTGACGTTTTAAGAAAAGGTCTCCTCCGTAAAATTGAGGGCACAACACCATCGTGCACTATGTCAAGGACATAGAAGTCCACCGGAAACACTAAATTTCCTACTCTAACCATTATGTCCTTAACTAAACCTCGAGGGCTAGCTTGGGAGTGATAAAAAAAATTGGATAATTACCCTAGTTTCCTTAAACTCACCTATGTCTAGGCTTTCATAAAGGCTAGAAGGGATAGCATTGATGGATGGTCCTAAGTTAATCATAGCATTCTTCGCCAATTTTCCATCTAAGGAGATAGGAATTGAAAACATATCGGGGTTATCACATTTCTGAGGCAAGTTCCTATGATCAACTTCCCCCACACTCTCCACTAAGCTAGCATTCCTAGGGTCAAAGTGAACATCATTCAAAGGATTATCATATGAGGCTAAATCCATGGAAAAATCAAAAGTCTCTTACACAATATGATCAAGACTATCAATCGAAATAGGAAGGAATTCATCAACAATGCAATTTATACTCTTATGCACATCAACTTTAGAATTAGAAGTTTTCAAAAAAAATGTCTCCCTAACAATATAGAGGTGGTATCATTTTCATTCACCATGTCTAAGGCATAAAAAATCAGCTGGGAATGTTAGTCCATTCACATGAACCATCATATCCTCCAATATACCTCTTGGGTATATGGTGGAGCGATTGGCTAAATGGATTACCACCCCGGTGGCATGCATTTTTGGAAATTTCAATGATTTATACAGAGAGTAAGGTATATCATTAATGGATGCCCCTAAACCACCTTAGGATATCTAATAATTGTGCAAGGAATAACAAACATGCCTAGATCTTTAAATTTAGGAGGAAGGTCAATTTGCATGAGATAGGGGAGGTGATTACTAGATTGGTCTACCATTTTATGCCTATAGTCATGCATTGAATCATATAATTTTCTCACCAAATTTTCACATTCAGACATAAAATATATAGCATCAAAAATAGAATTGCTAACCTCACAATGGTTGAGAACAAGGCTGGCTATTATACCTGTGCAACAGGTGCGGCCATTTTTGGGGCCCAATATTTTTAGTAGAAACTATTTGTCCCACATTGATAGTTTTAGAAATTATCAGGTGAAAATTACTTATAAATAGGGTATTACTTCACCATATAATTCAATGGTCACCAAGTCCAAATTAAGGCTATTTAAGAATATGACATTGAAAAAATGAGCCTTCAAATGACTATTTTTAAGTTTAAAATTTTACCTACTTATGTGTTTTTGGTTTGGGCAACAACAAACAATGTCCAAATGTTCAAATTATTCGGTTACTCAGTTTGAATTCAATTTCAAACCCAAACCAAATTTTAAATTTGGTTTTAATAATTTGGGTTATTTGCATTATTCGGGTCGATTTTTATTTTTTATCTTTTAGGGAAAAATCGAATAAAATGAATTGAATAAATCGAAAACTGATTAACCCCAATTTTGATAATTTTATATCAATATATTTAGAGATCTCATTATTTTGTTGCACAGGGCATCCAAATTATCGGAGACGGCCCTGACAGCAGCCTTCTATCTCGACTCATAATCCAAAAAACTTCCTTGTTAATTTTTGTTCGTTGATGGCTACGGGCCACCATATAAGAATCTTCTATAATTTTTTTGGAATGTAGTACTATGAGAACTCTTTACATATGTATTGACGCGTGTAGTCACGTACTAGTTTTTTCATCTCTAAATCAGCATCAATTAAATAAAAAGTATTCAGCCATGTGACATACTCCCTCGGTCTAAATTCATAACTTAATTTGATTTTTGGAAATCAACTGTATCAATGTTTAAATGTCAATATCTTTATTTATATGTATAAAAAAATTCTTTAAAAATAATAACTTGAAAATATATGTTACGATGAATCCAACGACATAAAACATGACAATAGTTTTACATATACAATAATAAAATACAATGGTCGAAAATTGCTAAGTTTAACTTTGTAAAAGTTAAATTAATCAATATGAAGTGGGATACAAGGAGTGTAGCTTGTGATACAAATACAGCCACCGACAGAGGAAGTAGTTTTTAATAAAAATTACTCATCTGTTTAATTGAATATGACACACTCTCCTTTTTAGTTATTTTTTGAATTTGACACACATTCTTTTTATGACAAGATTATTTCAATTTCATCCACTCATTCTAGTTTTTCCTTTCTAAATTCAATTTCATCCACTCATTTTATTAACATAAATCAAAATATTTAAATTTATTGTATCACATCCAATGAAATGACTAGTATATAGTGAAGCTACAATGACAATTGTGGTCCTAAACTAGTGAAGGTAGTACGTACAAATGCTGTTTACTAGTCAACACTATGCTTTCAAATTGTTACTACTCCCTCTTCCGTCCCAGTTATATTGTCCACGTCACTTAATATTACTGTTTAATATCTAACTTTGACCACATATTTAAATAGATATATAAATAATGATATTATCATATATGATATTGTTCAATTCGTCGTAACAATTAATTTTCAAATATCAATTTTTTATTTACCGTTATTATATGTAGATAAAGATATTAATGGTCAAATATATTTCTCGAAGAGTGTAATAATAATTGTTGTGCAATTTGAGATAGGACAGAGGGAGTACACCAATTATTGGAACTTGGAACGATTGGAAAGATCAAACGGAATACTAGGATTTATGTTTCTCGTTTAATTAAATGCATGACTCGGTCCATCAATTGATGTCACAAGTCACAATGCACATATTTATCATTTTCCTTATCTATATTTGACACTCAATCCTATTATCACGTCATTAATATATTCACGTACTCCTTCTGTCCCAACTTAAATTACACACTTCACCAGATGTCACTATTTACTGTCCAATTTTGACCACATATTTGAATAGATATATAAACAATAATATTATCGTATTTAACGGCGATGGATTTGTCATAACAAGTAGTTTCTGAAAAGTAACTTTTTGCTTACCGTTGTTATAAGTAGTTAAACATATTAACGATTAGACAAGTTTCTTGATGCGCGTGATAATGATTGCATTGCAATTTGAGCTGGGACG
>JAULKJ010107084.1:0-15440 GCA_032355405.1 Rubia balearica | reverse complement strand
ACAAGATCCCGTGCCCTAATTTGGCGTCCTGGTCAGCAGAAGTGGGTCAAGTTAGGATACGACCCGGAACAACAACTGTCTCATATAACAATGTGCAACCAGAAGATGTACGGTATAGTCCAATCGCAATATTTTGTGGCATGTGATATTGTGGATGATACACTCAAAATCACAAAATTGGTAAGGAAACCCTCTAACAAACCTAGAGAACTCAGTACTAGCTTATATTATCTCGTTGGATCTGGAGATGATGATATATTCTGGGTTCAGATATCAACACATCCATGGAATGAGCGATACGAAATTGAATTCATAGATGTGTTCAAGTTTGATCAATCAAATCAAACCTGGAACCAGGTTGAAAGTATCGATGATCGCGTCTTCTTTCTTAATGGCAACGGCGACGCGCATCTTAATGGCCATGGCGACGCGCATCCCCTCTCTTGTTCGGTAACAGATTCAAATATGAAGAAAAACTGCATTCACTTCATCGATGGGACACAATTACATTCCTATGATATGATAACCAATAAGTTAGTCGTATATAAACCTGGTCCACATTTTCCCTACCCTAACTATAACACACAAATTCAATTTATTATGGTGCAGCCGTAAATGTTGTCTTTTATTTTTTGGACAGCAGTTCCAACAATTGTAATATTATTTGAGTCTTTTTAATGAAAGGTTTTTTATTGCTAGCATTTAATTCTTCTCTCTTTTCTTCTAATTTTGTTACTTGCAGTTTAGCTGCCAAACATATCTTGTTACTAGAGTTTATTAGTATAAATGAATAATTAGTTGAAGTTTATGTCGAATTTTAGATGCGGTATTTGATGTCCTCGTGTGTGAGCATTGAGATTTTATGAAGTTAGATTGACAATGGTCCATTACCTACCCTTCTTATTCTTCCATTTACCTCAAGTTAGAATCACACTTTTATGTAAAGAGACCGTTTCATAGTAAGATCAAGGGCATAGCATAAATATTCGACTAATACTAGATTTACATCATTGCTTCTGAAAATATGTGCAGTTGGGGACTAATAGGTTAATTGATTCCGTAGTGCAGTTCATTCTGCGGTAAATATTTAGTATATCAGATTGCTTTTTTCAAATAAATTTGCAGGAACTACTGTGTCATATACTGTACGAGTAATTTTGTGTATCCTAATCCTGATTTATGAAAGAGAATGTTCTCACTCCTCACACAGTGCCAATTATGAGCCACAGAACAAGAAACTCTTACTTCAAAAGGAAATTGATTTATAAAATAAGCCAAATTAGCATGCTTATAAATTATACCAAAACCACCAGTAATCAACTAATTAGGTGCTTAGAAATCACATCTGAGCAACAAGATATCAACGAATAAGCTATTCAGTAATGAAATGTTAAACCTACACTCCAGTAAACAAAAGCTTGCCTGATGAGCCACTGGAAAGCATTTTCTGAATTTTTACGTCCAATTTTGTTCCGTCGTGTCGCAGACCATGTTATAGAGCTCTGCACAGGATAGGTTCCTAACAAATTGACCAAGTTAAACATAGACCAACAGCAGGGATACAAATACAAACTATGATAACTATATTCAGCAGAAAAAAGATAATACTACAGGAAAACTACAGATGAGTCTGAATCTTGACATAACAGATGAAAATGAAAGAGAGAATGAACTCTTGACTAAGAAAACAGAGCTCTATGCAATACATTAATGCAGTAAGCTAAAACAAGAAGCAAAGCTCAACCCTTTTCACCATAGATTAAACGTTTCACCATTGATTAAACAGATGAGTAGCTACATAATCCAAATTTACACATGTGGAAGCAAAGTGCAATACTGGATTGCCCAAACCGAAATAAAACATTTCAGCTATTTGCGAGTAGCAATCAAAACAATTTAATGCATGGATAGAACTACGAGACTTATATTTTATACTCAGGATAATTGGATGCTACCTAATCTAAGAGACTAAATTAATTAGTGTCAAACAAATGCTACTTTTCCCCCTACAAAGTGCTGATAGTGAACCACCTGACAAAATCGAAAATAAATGATCATTTGTGCAGTTGCTTATACACATCAAACTGAAATTTCAACATGCATAAATGAGGCAAACATACTTCAGAAAATTCTGCAAGCTTTGGCTCAACATCGTCTATTAGAGAAGGTGTATCAGAAACCAAGACTACTTTTGGCCAGGAAGATGATGCATTCCAAAGCTGCTTGCACTGCTCTTACAGACCTAACAAAAACAAAGCATATATGAATGAATGAGATGAAACTCTCGGTTTCAAGTAAACAACACAGATGAGTGTCGGACTGTCTCCACAATGAACTAACCTCAAGAGTAACATTCAACCTCATGTCAACATTCAGAGGTGATCCATAATCAACTGGTTTCCACGTTATATGGTTCCACGTGTAGGTTGTACAAGTGGAAACAAATAGAAATGAACTACTTCATGGATAAAAAAATTTAACCTATTAATAAATCAAATTAGATAAGAATCAATAAACGGAACAATTATATTTGAAGAGGAGCCTTGGTGCAGAGGTAAAAACTGTTACAAGACTGACAGTGGCCGTAGGAAACTACTGCATGGAAACTGCCTAATCTTTTTTTTTAAAAAATTATATATGAAAAGAAAACGCTACACATGGCATGTGTGCATGCAAAATATTAGCCCATTGCATCAGAACCAGGAAGTTTGTTTCCAGAATTTTCATTGTCCCAACAGAAAAAAGCACCATCGAATCTTGATATATAGAAGTAAGGTTCTTTAATTCTCAGTAGTTTTTGAAAAGAGGTCATTCTGGTTTCCATAAGTTCTCAACCCTCAAACTGCAATGAGTACATTACACGTATTACAACAATTAAGTTTATTCATATTCAAAAAAAACTCAGAACTTTTAGACAGCCAATTAGCTTTCTACGTAAGTTGTCGTTGACCCATAAAACACATTTTCACTATTCATGACATAAAACAGTGTAAAGGAATATTCAGATTCATCAAGTGGCCTTCTTACATCAAAGTAATGGTACCTTGGTATTACAACAATTAAGTTTATTCATATTAAAAAAAACTCAGAACTTTTAGACAGCCAATTAGCTTTCTACGTAAGTTGTCGTGTGACCCATAAAACACATTTTCACTATTCATGACATAAAACAGTGTAAAGGAATATTCAGATTCATCAAGTGACCTTCTTACATCAAAGTAATGGTACCTTGCAACACAGCATCTCAAATGTGCAATCCGTTTTAGTTGATGTCACTTGCAAGCTCAAAACAAGGGCAACTTCAAAGTTCAGAAGCTAAATTTGTGGCAGAACACACCTACAAGCAGAGAAATTACCTTTAAGTTATTGAAGTCTGAAGACGCCATATTCATGAAACTATTAATGTCTGAAACCAAAAGGATCCCTTTACACACTACGTGTTTCATAAGAATTGAAAAGGAAATAATTTTAGATCAGGATTGAATACTACAGTCATCTTGATGAGTAGCATCTCTAGCTAACAATCAAGGTAACATACAAACCTACAACAATGATCTGTATCACTGCAAACAATGGATCAAGATGGCGATTACGAGAAGAAGCATTGGAAAGCTAGAGGTCTGGACAAAATGGCAGAAGCCAAGTATGATATATGTATCACACAACACAACACAACAACAATTGACCATTAAGAACTCTATATTAGAAGATTAAGAACTCTGTTGCCATAGAACAAGTCTCAACCAATGCATATACACACACAAAAAACACGATAACCTCAAGAACTTGTTAGAATTATGAACTTGTCAGTATTGTGGACAATACACTCATATTCAACGACGCGATTCCTACCGTAATCCGACGCGAATCCGAACTTGAGACCGATTCCGACGCGAATTCCACCGTGCTCCTAAGCGAATCCCAGCCTGTGTCCACCGGAAAAACGACTGATTCAAAATCCCTCGACATGATGATCGACTGATGAAGACCGCCAGGGATCGAATTTATCCTTCGACGGAAGCGCAGAAAGCGGATGAAGGCGGCGACCCCTGCAACTTCCGGCGAGGATTCGCAGAAAACGAAGCCGTCGATTATCGCGAAACAAATCATCCGAAACGAAGCGAAGGAAAAAGGAGCCGGAGGATTCGTCGGAAAAAATCATTAACGCTGTCGAAACTTGACGGAGCGAGTAGAGCTCTGATAGCGGGAGGCGGCAGTCGGAAGAGGCGGCCAGCGGTGGAGCAAGACGCGAGAGAAGTGGGATTGGGGTTAGGAATTTTTGTATTTGCAATTAGACCCTTGTAATTTCGTGCATCTTTAAAACAAATCCCTGGATATAAAATATTTAAATACTGTCCGCCAAATTTATAATCTCTAGTTTACATTCTCATTATTATTTATTTACCCTTGTTATTATGGTGACAAATTCTTGGAATGACCGTCTTTTCATAAAAATCGTTTTTTAATTAGAATTATAGAAATATTAAAAAAAATAATTGTAATATTAAAATTTTATTTTGCAACGTGCAATAAATATAAGTTTATGACCCGATTAATGCAACTCGAAAATTTAATCTTGATTTTTTCTAATTTATCGTTTAAACATTAATCTTTTTATAACTTATGAAAATACTATTTTTCAAGAGACGGACTCATATAATGAGAAGATCTCACAATCACAAGAAACAATCTCTATAAGATTTACCCCAACTGATCATGAAAAAGAAATAAAACAAAAGCTAATAATTTATATTTTATTGAGTTTTAGGTTAAAGAAAATTTTGAATTTATGGTCAAATTATAATTAATTTTATTTTGGATTTATTTAGTAATAAGCGGTAAAACAAAGAAACCAATATGCAATTTCACAAAATAAAATACATTAGTTGCAAACCTATGACAATATCACGACAGATTTTGGCTATTCATGATCGTGAAAAAGGTAATTATGATTCACAACTACCAACGGTTGCAGCAGGCAGTGATCGAGGATATACCTTGCTTTGATCACCTTCTTCATCATTAAATTAAGGTGTTTAACTTCTCCAAATTCATTGTAATTCAATTAAATTGTTAATTACATGAGCAATTTAATCCATTATGAAATCATGGAAAGGTTTGACTATTCTTCCACAAAAGCGGTGCAACTAAGAAGTCGCGGAAAAGGAGGGGCGGGAACAAGCGATCAGCCGGTGAAACGAGACCAAGAACAGCACGACAACGTCGAGGTAGGGCTGTGGTGAAGGACCATACAATCAGTGGGGAAGGGTTAAAATAATATCAAATTTGTGGTAGAGATATGGGTTCGTGGTTGGACTGATTTGGATTGAATGACTAAACTTCACAACAAATAACTATAGTTACTTATTATAAAGTTAAGTTATTCCTATAATACACAGAAACTCTTGTGGAATAGATAAAAGATACCATCAAATGATTTTAAATCAACATCCTTATCAAAATCAAAAAAATAAAAAATAAAACAACTTATATGACATAAAATAGAAGAGAAAAATATTTGTCAGGTCATTCTGACATAAATCTCATCAATCACCAATCATGTAATGACACATCATCATTAATTAATTTTTTATTTGGCCAATTATACAATAATTTTTCAGAAAAAAAGTATACATCCATCAGTTAATGTTTAGCGAGTTATGTATGGATGAACAAATCAAACACCACTTATTATATACGCGGCACTATATTAGCGTGCAATAAGACTTATGTTATAATGATCCTAACCAATATAGTTCTAAAATCGCATATCATAATATTATAATGAGATAAACTCATTCATGCCCCCAATTCTTGTGTATGTGCAGATATACCTCCGAATTTTTTTAAAGTGCATCCGTACCCAAGTTGTGGTATGAAAAATTTGTCAATTTCGGTCATAATCGGATTCAATAGAAATGACCGTTTTCGCCGAATCCGGGAATGACCGAAATTAAAAGGTCATTTCTATTGAATCTAGGAATGACCGAAATTGACTAATTTTTTAAACCATGATAGGGGTATGAATGCACTTTAAAAAAACTCGGGGGTATATCCGCACAAACACAAGAACTGGGGGGCATAAATGCACTTTTTCCTATTATAATTTAGAGCAAATGACTTCTGTGGCACTCGAACTATCCCCATAGTTCACCTTTGGCCCTCCACTTTTTTCCCGTACTTTAGGCCCATGAACTTACAAAACAGGGGAATTGTGCCCCTTCCGTCAGGTCAAACCGTTAAATTAGGTTAAAACGTCAATTTTTAAGAACAAAATTGACTTTTTCCATTTTCCTTTTTCTTTTACTTTTCTTTTTCTTTTTTCTTTCCCCCATTCACCTTCCACTTCCCCCACTAGAACCTTCAGCTCCTAAAACCCTAGTTCCGCCGCCGACCACCGATTCCCCCCTTCTCCTTCTCCTTCCCCTTCCCCATTTCGTCACCTCAAATTCGACCGATAAAAGAAGAAAAAGCTAAACATATCAGTCTCGTATATACTTCCATATTCTACTTTCCTCACGTAATAAAACCAAGTTTACCCTTCTTCCCTGACAATTTACACTCTGATTTCTCCTATTTTTCACACACAAAACCCTGACCACCACCACCGCCCTAGTAATGTAGCAGTCAAATTCACTCTCCTTCTCGACCTATTCAACCGCAGTAATTGCAATTATTGTTTCTTGTAAGTGCTGCTTCTTCAATTGGTGTTACAATGGAGGATTTTCAGACCAAAACAAGCTGTTCGTCGGTGGAATTTCGTGGGAGACCATGGAGGAAACCCTGAGAGCCCATTTTGAGAAATACGTCACCGTTTTGCACTTTACCATCATGAAGGATCGAATCACTAGGGTGTCACCAGAGGGTTTGCTGGAGGTGGTGTGGAATTAGGGTTCAGGGGGTGGAGGTAATGAAATGGGGAAGGGGAAGTGGCGGCGATCGACGGCGGTGGTCAGTGGCGGTGGTCGGCGGCGGAACTGGGGTTCGGGAGTTGGAGGTTCTAGTAGTGAAGAGGACGGGGGGGGAAAGAAAAAAGAAAAAGAAAAGGAAAGGAAAAGAAAATGAAAAAGAAAAGAAAAGAAAAGGAAAGGAAAGGAAAGGAAAAGGAAAGGAAAGGAAAATGGAAAGTGGAAAAAGTCATTTTGCCCTTAAATTTGATGTTGTGACCTAATTTAACGATTTAACCTGACAGAAGGGTCACAATTCACTAGTTTTGTAAGTTGAGGGGTCTAAAGTATGGGAAAAAGTGGAGGGGAAAAGGTGAACGATAGGGATAGTTCGAGAACCACATAAGATATTTTCTCTATAATTTACTTGTTCATATGTAATTTGATTACTTATATGTAATATTTTAAGAGAAAATTATAATATACAAACATGAAACATAAGTTAAATTGTAAATTAGATAATTTCATAAATAAAACAGAAAGCAGAGAACATAAATAGGAAAACGTAAGCACGACACCCTCTTGTGCTAGTTTATATTATCTATACTAATATTGATATGAATCTCTTGGCGAAAACCTTGGTTTGCGAAATATCGGATCTTTAACACAGAAGGGAATCTCACCCAACCCTCCTATATTGCATGAATTGCAATGTCTAACCCGGAGGGTACACCCAACTCCGACTTGTTATCTAAATAGCCCGCAGGTTTAAATCACAAGGTTTCTCTATAAGCGTCTAGCCCGCAGAGTACACTTACAAAGGAGATTGAAACTTAAATAGCCCGCAGGTTTAAGCAACAATGAATATAATGAGAATGACTCAAAATTATGAATATATGATAAATAAAAGATGTTAATAATCTCGGTTGAACCCTCTATTTATAGAGGTAAAATTCGAACCAATACACTAATTACAATTGGAATCTGATTCAACTTATGGCAGTTTTAAGAAACTAAAACCATATCTAACTAAATTACCTACTTTAAATATAAATGATGACCATATTCATCCAATTAAATCAATCCAAATATTTGATGAATTCTTAAATGAATCTACCTTATCTAAACCTACCAAATCTAATTCTAATCAAATCAAAACTCCTAAATAACAATATTTCAAAAATAAGTCTAATATGAGCACACTACCTCATTAAAAAATTCAGTGGGACAAAGAGTATAGTGTTAAGCTCCTAAAAATACTAAGCTAACATAAATATAATAAATTACATTTTGACATCTTATCATTCCCTCTGTGGTCGAAAAGTTTCGTCCTCGAAACGAGAATAATCTTCAAAAATAAATGTAGATAAACATCTCACGCCATCCCTGCGAAGTCTTGCTAATAAACGGTGATTGGACGCTGACTAGGCAGTGACTGGAGTGCTGATATGGCAAAAACTCCTTGTACTCGCGAGAAGAGGACTGCTGATGAGAAACTGAAATCAGATCGCGACAAATTAAAAATATTGCGACAAATTGAAAACCCGCGAGATGAATAGGATGGACAAAATCTTCACGCGTGAGATCACGCGCTTCAAAGGGAAGCGCGCGTGAATCTCACCCTCCCCGTTTCTGTTCTATGTGTGTGTAACACGCGCTGACTGTTCTTCGTTGTTTGACTTTCTTCTTCGCTGAACTGTCTCTGCTCTGACTTCTCTTCCCCGGAGTTGGGCAAATCTTGTAGCGGCGAACGAAGATTACTAAATCGGAGATGGAGTTTCTCTTGCGTTGAACCAATCCCGGAGAAGATGAGATCAGCGTCGGCAAACTATAACAATCGGCGGCGATCGGAGTTTATAACAATCGGCGGTGATTGGAGTTGAGCGGACGGTGATGCGACAGACGGCGATGGGTGGCTGAAGCAGAGCGGCGGAGCTGAAGATCGGTCGGAGCTGAGCGGTGGTGGCGATAAGAAACTTGGCGACAGTGGACTTCTGCTTTATGTTTTTTTTGGTTTTTTTTCGAAAATAAAAATACTAATATGAAGATACCAATTGATGTCACCTTATAATACCAATTGATGTCGACTAATATGATGGTCGCAGAAACTTTTGCTTTTCTCTGATACCAACTGATATGAATCTCCTGGCGAAAACTCTAGTTTGGGGAATATCAGATCTTTAACATAGAAGGGAATCTCGCCCAACCCACCTATATTGCACGAATTGCAATGTCCAGCCCGCAGGGTACACCCAACTCCGACTTGTTATCTAAATAGCCCGCAGGTTTAGATCACAAGATTTCTCTATAAGCGTCTAACCTGCGGGGTACACTTACATAGGAGATTGAAACTTAAACAGCCCGCAGGTTTAAGCAACAATGAAGATAATGAGAATGACTTAAAATTCTGAATATATGATTGATAAAAGATGTTAATAATCTCGGTTGAACCCTCTATTTATAGAGGTAAAATTCGAACCAATACCCCAATTACAATTGGAAATCGATTCAACTTATGGCAGATTTAAGAAGTTAAAATCATATCTAACTACACTACCTACTTTAAATATAAATGATGACCATATTCATTCAATTAAATCAATCCAAATATTTGATGAATTCTTAAATGAATCTATCTCATCTAAACCTACCAAATCTAATTCTAATCAAATCAAAAATCCTAAATTTTAATATTTCAAAAATAATTCTAATATGAGCACACTATCTCATTAAAAAAAACTCAGTGGGAAAAAGAGTATAGTGTTAAACTCCTAAAAATACTAAACTAAGATAAATATAATAAATCAAATTTTTGACATCTTATCAAATATACTAAAAGAGCACCTGAATTCTCCCCTCAAAAAGATGCTCCCTTTGCACCAGTTTGGATTTCTGTTTTCAATCCCCCAGCCTACTACTTTACTAAAGAGGCAACTGCAATTCTTATGGAACAGTTTGGTACCCCGATGATGGAGGATACCCACACTAAAGATCTCTCCAGACCCTATGTCATCCGCTTCTGTGTCCAGATGGATTTAACACAGAACCACCCATCCAGGATCAGACTGGGCTCGGAATCGGATAATCTATGGTGTAGAGTTGAATATGAATGGAAACCTCAGTACTGCTCAGCATGCTATCTGATTGGGCACAATAACAGTCAGTGTAGGAAGGTTATGTGGAAGAAAAAATCTGGGGAAAATGGCAAATCCGGTCTGGCTCCTCCTGGAATGGAATGGAGAAGAGTTAATCATAGTCATACCTCCGGCCTATCAGTTATGCAAAAGCAGATGGAAGCTGAAATGATAACCAACCATCAATTCATCATGACTCAGAATAATGCACAACTGGAAATTTCAAATGTCCAAGCCCAAGTCCAGCCTTTGATCCCAGCTCCACAGATCTCCCACAATCATGAGCAAACTAACAGTGTAGCTCCTTTCTCTATTGCAGGGACTTCTGGTGAAAATCACTACATTCATCAAAGGGACACACATACAGCAAAACTCACTGAGGAAGAGAGGAGGATGATCCAATTGATTCCCACTAAGGCCACACAACGCTTTTCCAGAGATGATATCAACATACACAAACTCTTCTCTAGCTCAGAACTTTACATCAACACTCCTAACAACAATTTCCCAGCTAACTCATTTTCATTATCACAGGGAAACAGGTATAAGTTTCTACAGCTTCAGGTAAGAGAGGATACTGGGTCAAGCAATCCAACTAGTCAATCGGTGATGAACTCATCCAGAACTGCAGACTCCTCTACAGCCTCTGGAACGAATGGACAGGTTCTTTCAAAACCCTCTATTAATAAGGATGTTATCAATGCCTCTGGAAATTCTGCTCATACTAATTTAGAAACCAATTTGGACTGTACTTCTAACCCTAGTGATGAGGCACCTGAACCTGACACTGAATTTCTCTATCATGATGCTATTACAGACGGACAAAATGAAAGGCTGATTGAGAATAAAAAGGGTAGAAAAAGGAACTATTTTACAGGGATCAATATGATCCTTAGGTCATCCCTTAAAAGTAGATTTTCCAATGAATAGAAATCATACAATAGCTAAAGTTCTAATCTGGAATATTAGAGGTTATGGAACGGCAATAAATAGACTTAAAAACCTCATAAAAATGCATAAAATAGATATTTTAGGCCTAATAGAACCCATGCACCATAATTCAGATCTTAAAAACCTTAGTATGACACTAGGATATAGAAACTGGAATGCATGTCATAACAATAAAATATGGCTAATGTGGAATAACACGGTCACCATTGATAACATTAATCATAACCCACAGTTTTTAAGCTGCACTATTACAGACAGTAAGGATTTAGTTTCATGGAATGCAGCTATTATATATGCCCAACAAACTAGAGATCTTAGGAAGCTTCTGTGGGCAGATTTAGCTAATTTCCAGAATGCACCTACCATTTACATTGGAGATTTCAATGCCATTAGAGATTTAACTGAATTTAAGGGTAGAAACACTCCACCACAGGGAAGTATAGCTGACTTCAGGGATTTCATTAATGAGCTGCGGTTATCTGAAATCCAAACAGTAGGATCAGAATTTACATGGTCAAATAACAGAATTAGAGATCCACTCTTCAAAAGATTAGATAGAGGTCTAGCTAATATTGATTGGTTTGACTTATTTCCAACCTCATCCATACAGGTTTTAAATAGAACCAACTCAGACCACTCCCCTCTTCTTCTAACTATTTCTAACAATCAAATTTCACACCCTAAGCCTTTTAGATTCCAGGAGATGTGGACTAATAGACCTGAATTCATTGATATTATCAGTAATGACTGGAATAAGCCAATAGGTGGAGCTCCAGTGACTGTCTTAATAAATAAACTTAAAAGACTTAAAAGCACTCTAAGGGAATGGAACAAAAATCAGTTTGGAGATATTTTCAAAAACTTAACAGAAGCTGAAAATAGGGTTAGCATGGCTGAGGATGATTATCAGAATTCACCTAGTGAACAAAATTACATTGAGCTTAAAAAACAAATAGCTGTCTTAACAAGAGCAAATAAGGAACATGAGCTATTTTGGAAACAAAAATCTAGGATTAAATGGCTTAAAGAAGGAGACTCAAACACTTCATACTTTCATAAGACATGTACAGAGAGACTAAATAAATTGAACATTAATAAAATCAAGACTGAAGAGGGTACTTGGATTACTGATCCAATGGAGATCCAATCTGAGGGGGTTAAATTCTACAAAAATCTACTCACTGAATCTAACAATGATATAACAGGTGAACAAGCTGAATTTTTTCTTCAAAACATTCCCACATTAATTAATGAGCAAGATAACCTGGAACTCTTAAAACACATCACTGAGGATGAATTAAAAGCTGCTGTTTTTGGTTTGGGTAGAAATAGTGCTCCAGGGCCAGATGGTTACAGTGGAGTTTTCTTCACTTTCAGTTGGAACATAATCAAGGATGACCTTCTTAGAGCTTGTAATCAAATCTTTAGAGGTTCAAAAATTCCAAAGAGTATAGCTTCTACTTGGATTACATTGATTCCAAAAAATAAAAACCCTTCCTCCTTCTCAGATTATAGGCCTATCAGTTTGTCAAACTTTACTAACAAAATTTTCTCTAAATTAATGATGGAAAGATTGAAACCTAAAATGGATAAGATTATCTCAAAGGAACAATCAGCTTTTATGCAAGGAAGAGAAATTTCGGATAATATATTGTATATGCAGGAGCTCTTTACATTTCTAAATAAGAAATATAGAGATCCTAATATCATTATAAAATTAGACATGCAAAAAGCTTTTGACAGGGTTTCTTGGGGTTTTCTGAACTCCATCTTATTGCATTTTGGTTTCAGTGGCATTTTTGTTAATCTCATCCTGTCAAACATTAGTGCAGCATGGTTCTCTATATTAATAAACGGCTGCCCAGTAGGATTTTTTAGCTCTACAAGAGGAATTAAACAAGGTGATCCTATATCACCTTTCCTATATAATATTCTAACTGAAGCCTTTTCTAGAACACTAAAACATGTAGTAACTCTAGGAATAATTAGACCATACCAAATTCCAAATAGGATTAGCAAACCAACTCATACTATGTATGCTGATGACACAGCATTATTCACAACTGCAGATGCAAAGAACCTGAGAAGCATTAAAAAATTCCTGGAAGCTTATGAGTTAGCTTCTGGCCAGCATATAAATTATCAGAAATGTGAGTTCTTCATAAAAAGGGGGTTAACTAATTCTAGACTACTTTCAATTAAGAGAATCTTAGGAATGAATCAAGGGAAAAATACCATGGTCTACCTAGGAACACCAATCTCCTTGGGAAAAATAAAAAATGAGCACTTCAAACCATTAATGGATAAATTTGAAGGTAGACTGTCTAATTGGAAGAATCTGTGGCTCTCACCAGCAGGAAAACTTACTTTGATTAATTACAGCCTTTACTCTCTTGCTACACATTTATTTACAGTCCTTAAACCTACAAGACATGTGCTTAAAAAATTAGAATCAATGGCAGCAGATTTCTTTTGGGGTGATAATGATGAGGGCAATCATAAGCTGCATTGGAGAGCTTGGAAAAAGTGTTGTATACCTGTACAAGAAAATGGACTAGGAACTAGGGACCTTTCAGCCTCATGTAAAGCATTATCGGCTAAGCTATGGTGGAAATTACAAATGAACAAATCTCTGTGGTCTAACTTACTATGGTCACTGAGTAGCACATCACACACCTCTCACACAAGGTCAAGAATTGAACTGATTACAGAAGATTGTAATAATCAATCACAAGTTCTCTATGGTATAGGTGATAGTAGTTTCTGGAATTCTAACTGGGTAGGAACAGGAGCCCTATTTTACAAATGGCCATCACACATTGATCTTCCCTTCCCAGACATAACTATATCCCAGTTTATAATGGATAAACAGACATATCTAACTCTTTTGGAGCCCCACTTGGCTACCAGTGAAATGCTTTTATTGCAGGATGCAGACTTGAAAGCTACTCATGATGATAGGCTGGTATGGAAACCTGCAGCAAATGGAGATTTCTCAACATCATCAGCTTATAAGATTTTCAGAACTAGAAGACCAGAGGTTGCTTCACTTTCACAAGTGTGGAACAAACATATTCCAGGGAAGTTTTCTATATTCATGTGGAGATTAATGAACTCTCTTTTACCTTTTGATGATATGCTTATTAGAAAAGGCTTCTCTTTTGCATCTAAATGTCTTAATTGTGATAATTGTGATTCACTACAGCATTATTTTAATGAATGTCAACACTCTTTGGCAGTTTGGACCAATGTGCATGGAATAATAGGGATTAGGGATAGATCATTTCAATCCATATGGGACAGAATTTCATTTTATCTTACCTTCCAAGGACTAACAAAAGCACACAATAAAATTGTGTTGATTTACTCTATCTCAACTTTTTGGAACTTATGGAAAATGAAAAATAAGAGACTATATGAAGGTCAATCCTGGAGCAATTTGTCTGTGGTTAATGATATTAAAAATGATGTAAGATTGTCTATGATTGCTAAGCCTTTTAATGCAGATCCTAATGAGCAACATTTCTGGGTTTCCAGAGATAATCTGATGTTCTTCAAAACAAAAAAGAAAACAAAACCTGAACTTGTTGCATGGACTAAGCCAACCACAGATTTTAAAATTAATGTAGATGCTTCATGGTTGAAATCAAATCTAAAAGCAGGTCTAGGTTTAATTATTAGGGATAGAGATGGTAGTTTCATTACTGCATATGTTGAATCCATTCTAGCAACTTCTCCTCTGCATGCAGAATTACTAGCAATTCACTTAGGTCTTAAACATGCCAGGAATATGCCCAATCACTCTGTGCAGATTGAATCTGACTGCTACTCTGCAATCCATTTCATTTCTGCACCAAAAAAAGCACCTTGGCAGCTCTATTCTTTATGCTCCAACATTAATGACATTCTATTAACATCCTCTGCTAGCCTAGCTTTCACAAAGAGAGAAGGAAACCTAGCAGCTGACTTTTTAGCAAAGGAAGCTCAGCATCTTAATCCCACTCAACTCTCATGGCACAACCTGAAAAAGGAACTTAAAGGAATAATTCTTATGGACAAGAAATATATCCCTAGTGTTAGGATGCGGTTTACATGATATCTTTTTATGATGCTTAAGTTGATAAGTACTGATCCTTTTTTTCTTTGATATGGATGGTTGCTACAATCGTGAATCTCCTGATGCCTACATGATATCTTTCCATGATGCTTGACTTGATAAGTACTGAAGCTTGTGTTTATTTTAAATGGATGGATGCTGTATACTTGACTGCCATAATGTATTAGATAGGGATGGATGGATGCTGTTTCTGCAATAAATTTCCTGGCATAATGTATTAGCTAATGCTATAATCTCAGTTGCTCACTTGCCGACAACATGGATATGGACTCAGCTACAATCCCCTGCTACTCACTTCTTTCCTTTTTCATGCTAGGTTCTGCTGTCAGGTTTTTCTCATTCTTGTGAATG
>JAULKJ010106980.1:0-25090 GCA_032355405.1 Rubia balearica | reverse complement strand
TTTATAAATTTAGGATGTTAAATATTATATGGGGGCCTTTTTCTAATTTGCTTTAGGCCCCTAGAATATTAGGGCCGGCCCTGATCTCGGTCTCCCTAATTTCTGCACCTATTTACACGACACAACCGTTTCCTTCCGTGCTAAGCATCACCGCTCGTCACTGTTTACGGGCCCTAAGGAAGGCAGACCTGGCGTATTTCTCCTTCACGAAATCCATTCTTCAAGGAAATTCGATTTCAATTTACCGGGGTAAGAATCAGGTTGAATTGGCCCTTGACTTCACCATTATTGTCAAATGTTAGGTATTGCTTCCCCGCATATTGCAAATAAGAGTATCAAGTCGAGTGGCAAGAAACGGGGCCCTGCTCAGTACCAGATCTTCAATTTGGGGAATACTTCGCCGGTTACAGTTATGATGATGGTGAGCATGTTGGAGCAGTGAATATTATTTTTTTTAACTTTCTTCCAAGTTTTTGGTTTGATTTGGGACAAGAAGAGTGTTGAGATTGAAAAAGACAAAGGTTGAAGAAGATAGAGCTTAAGGCAACCGAAGAAGATAAGGGTAATTTAAACATGATTTCACGTCACTAAAATTAAAGATAAAAATTTCTCTTTTTACAGATTCCATAGGATGGAGGGATTATATATATTTAAAAAAGAAGAAAATGCTTTTATTATAAAATATATATTGATAGATTACTCACACCTTTTGTACGTATTTTCTTAACTTTCCGCGATCCTTATAGTAGTAGGAAGGATAACTTTTCTTTTATGAACAAAAAAAAAAGAGAATGTAAAAACTTTAAAATAATAGTAGTATAGGGAATCAAAAGCCATGAAAATGATTGGCTCTACTTTGCCTTCCCACATGATTAGGCCACGGTCCCGTAAGATTTCAGGGCTCCAAGTCGTCAATACTATACTATAATTTCATAATGTTTCTTTAATCATATATCGGCTAAAAGTTAATAATAAACAAAATGGAACGCGTATTTTATTTTCAGTCGGCCCTACAACTACAAGACTATCCTAAAGATCGAATCAATGGAATTTTCCCACTTATTTTATATTCCCCATTCTCACTACTATTGGCCACTCAACTTTATCATGGTTTTCAATGATTATTTTTTACCGTCAATATCTCTAATTGTATATATTAATTTTGCATAATTATTTAGAAAATAAATGTTAAGATGAATAAATATCTTACATGGTATTTTTATCATATACATTAACTCATATTAATTTTCAAATTTTACTAAATTTGACTTTGAAAAATAGAGAAATCAAATCGGGTGGAACAGAGAGAATACCAAAAAAAAAGAGAAATTAAACTTTGAAAAAGTAGAGTAATTAAATCTGGTGGAACGGAGGGAATACCGCGTTAAAAAGATTAAAAAAAAAGGAAGAGCAGTAATTTTAAACATATAAGAGATAGGGTCATCACATCAGCATAAGGGTCATCAAAGTATCAAACTCTAGTAATATACGTAGATGGAAGAGGGCATTAGCAGTTTATATCAAACGGTGATATTAGAGTTATGCTTACGGTGGTATTATAGTTATGCTGACTATACTACATTTGTATAAGAGCTCTCAAGAGGGGCTTAAAAGCATATTTAGACAACATAAGTAAAAAGTTGGTTGAAATTAAAGACCACATTATAAAAAGTGCTTTTATAGCTCTATCTAATTGACATAAGTGTCAATATAACCTTTTGATAATTGAAAGTGCAGATATAACCATATCTAGTTGATGTAAGTGCAATTTACCCATTCCGACATCTGAAAGCCGGATTCGATGGAAAAGTCAGTTTTACCCCTCTGAAAAAAATTAAAAAAGAAAGAAGAAATTACAATTTCACCCCCAAAATCCTATTTTTCTTTCTTCTTTATTCTCTTTGTTTTCTTCTTTTCCGTTGCGACTCTTTTTCTCTTCTTTCTTCGGGTTTTTTCTTCTTTCTGCCAGCAGATCTCTTCCTTAACAAGCTTCTCATCCACAGCCAAAATCGCCGGCCAAATCGACCTTCAAAAAGTTGCAATCGCCAGTGGGACCAAGGTGGCATTGAGTTTGGTGGTGGTGCCGACGAGACGACCAAGCTGAGAGGGGTGACGTAGGCCACCCACCGGCGAAACCTCCACCAAGAGCCCGTTTGAGATCCACCGCTGAGAGGCCCTTTCTCCGACGAAATCCCGCTACGACAAACTCCGCCTTCTTCCTCGATTGGCGACAAATCCCTCCGAAAAATCCCGTCGACAAATCTCGCCGACGAATCCCGCTCCGAATATTATCGCTGTGGGAATTTCTGTTGGTGTTATCTCGTTCCGACATGGTAAATTCTGTTGTGGGAAATTCCCTCCGAGCTAGTAATTCCCTCGGAGACGAGGTAACACCAACGAGGTAATTTCTGTTCAAATCAATTGCTCCGATTACGTTTTTATGTTCTATTGGTGTTCTAGTTGTGGAATTTCCATGTCGGAGGCGATACTATTCCAAGCGATAGAAATTACCATGTCGATGTTGGAGGTGATAGAAATTACCATGTCGGAAGGAATTTCTGTTGGTGTTACCTCATTCCATTTTTTCCACAGCGATTTATTTATGTTCTATTGGTCTTCTAGTTGTGGAATTTATGAGGATAATAGTGGATCAATGCTATTAGAGTGGCGGCGGCCGGGTGGACGAAATGTTGGTGGTGGCAGCGGCCAGTGGAGAGGTGGTGGCATCGGCCGGTGCAAGGGTGGTGGTGGTGGCCAATTGAAGGGGTGGTGGTGGTGGCCAATTGAAAGGGTGGTGATGGTGGCCATTTTAAACGTGGTCAATGCCGGTCAACACCAGAAATGTTGTCTTAGTGTTATATTAGTACTTACGTTAAGTAGGTAGGGTTATTTTTGCACTAAAAATTATCATATTGATATTTGTTCAAGTAGGTAGAGTTATATTGGTATATATCACTTATAAAAATTTAACAACATATTTATTTTCTATTTATTTATTTTTCAAATCATGCTATTTTTTACTGGACGAAAGGAGTAATATATTTTTAGTAACATTAAAATAAAAGTGAAAATAAATTCAATCCAAAACATTAACTCCTAATGGAATTAGAGAAAGTTTCATGTTAAACCGGCTAACAATGACCAATCAAGAAAAATCACAATTCAATAATTTTAAGGGCTTAGTTATATTTATTTATACATTATGATACATTTTAAAAGTTTTTTAAAAAAAAGTTAAAGGATTCTGTTACGATAAATAAAACAAACATAAAACTACCCCATTTATTACTCTAATTAGAAAATGACCTCATCTAATAATTAGTCGGTCTAAAATAAGACTATGTTAAAATTATGCCGTGTTAATATTTATCATGAATTTAAATCTTTCATTCTATGATAAAGTATGATAAGATGGTCTTAAATATATTCACTTGACCGTCTCATAGAGAGACCAATGACTGATGTGTAATAAATTGAAGTTTAATTAGAGATGACATTTCAAATATGTTTAAAGAAAGATTTGGAGGGGAGGAGTGATTTGGGTGCAAATACCATTTTTAGTGGTGCTGGGCATAAATAATTGAAAAACTAAGGATTCCGTGTCAAAAGAATTTCGCAGGTCAAGAATTCAAGTCAGAGAAATTTGCTATTCAATTTTACCCGATTTCGCGCAATGTGCAGGTTTTTACTACCAACCTCAATGTTTCATTTTCATTATTTGTTGTAAACTTTGTGTTTGCACATTAAATTTTTGACACTTTATACATGTTGACACTGATTAGTGATATTTTATTATCTTAAACTATAATTTATAAGTCATACATTCATTTCAATTGATGTGTTACGTTTCTAGTTCAACCTTTTAAAAATTGGTACTGATGTTTCTTTTTTTTCAAAATATTATTATTTTTATTATGTGTATCCCTTGATGTTTCAATGGTGAAAATTATTTTTTATTTATTTTTGTATGATGTTTTATTTTTTCCGATATCATTATCACATTTGATATAACACTTGATATTTTAAAATTTATGTGTATGTAAGGTTTTTTTAATGTGTTTTGATTGTACTGTTTTGATGTTTATCTATTCTAATTTGATGAATATTAAAATGTTTTTATTTAATGTATATTTTAGTGTTTTAATTTGATATTTCAACTATTTTTATTTTGATGTGTACTTCTGGTGTTTTCATTTAATGCTTAATTATTTTAATTTAATATGTATTTTTTAGTGTTTTTATTTCTTGTTTAATTATTTTATTTAGTGTGCATTTATAGTTTTTTATTTGTTGTTTAAATATTTTAATTTAATATGTATTTTACTGTATTATATGCTGTTTAATTATCCTTATTCAACGTATATATTTATTGATTATTTGATGTTTAATTATAATTAAATGTAATTTTGGTGTTTTTATTTGATGTGTATTTTAGTATTTTTAGTAGATGTTTAACTATTTGAATATGATTTTAGTATTTTCATATGATGTTTCTATTATGATTTAAATTTAAAATTTAGAGGCTAGCCTAAATCAAGCAGGTCCAAACAAACCGGTCCAACCCTTGGAACCAGCTGCTTGCCCAAACTTGCCTGAATGAAACTCTACTCGGTTGACAAGACTACTCGAATTCGACCCTCCCCTCCCCTCCCCTCCTCCCTCGGTCCGAGTCTTCCCCGGAATCACTTTGACATGTCTCATGATAAGTCACAATGATTCTGATGATACTAGTGATGATTTTGATTCTACTGACGCAACTCGCCAATTATCGGCGACATTTTTGACGACTCCTCTAAATGATTCCGATGACTGACGACGAGTCCCTTAGTTAACCTTCTTCTTTTTTTCAAACCGAGTAGACAATTTACCTTTGAATTGCATCTTGTTGCAAATTTTTTGTTTAAATTATGGAGATTTATATGTGATCAGAGGGGCCTGGAGGGAGTCCAACCCATGCCAGCAATTTTTCAAGGAGTATTAATTTTTTAAAATTACTCAAAAAAATTTCAGGCTACCAATTTCTTAAACTTATCTTTCAACCCATCGTAATAAGGAAATGTTTGTGGAAAATAATATTTTAAGAGAATATTTAATTAAATGCCATATGTAATTTTAAGTTTTGAGTGTTACTGTATATTCTTTTGAATATTATTTTTTTTAAAATTATTTAACTAGCCCGGCCACAAAAATTTACTGACTCCAACCCTAAATACGATCTTCTTAGTTATGGATTGCAGCATTAAAAAGAGTACGAATTAATGTTGACACATCTTTCCAATTCTTAGAGGCTATTCCAATGACGTTAAAAAATTGATTACTGCCTGTTGAATCACCGTCGCCAAAATTAATGGGCAGGATTCAATAATTTTGTATTTGCAATTTATCCCCTGCAATTTTTTATTTTTCTAGATTTTTTTCCAAAATAAAAATAAGTCTAATTGAACTCCAAATAAAAATTTCCTACCTTATAATTTCATTATTTATTAATGAGCCCTGGTTTTAACATAAAACGGTATGACAGGAGACGGACTCTATTAATTTATATATTTAAGAGGCTTTTCAAGGCTGTTTTGAGAAGTTCACATGGAAGCATGCTTAATATAAAGGGAATTGAGGGACTTTATTGCTATTATTTCAGATAACATTTACAAAAATAAAATAATATCAAACCATTTTGACCCAAAGTCTCCCCATTTTTTATTATATTTCCTAACAACCGACTCCTGATTCTTCTGTTGGCTTGATACAAAACCAACATACCCTTCTACGAATGAGATATATAAATATAATAAATATTTAGTAGAGGTCATCAATCAAACATAATTATATAATTCTATGCGTTTATATTACGACCTTTTTATGAAAGAATCTAATACATGATTATTAGATAGAGAAAGTCTAAAAAATGTGGTATTTCCTTAAATTTATGGAAAATCCACTGTATTTTTTACATTAAATGTTGTGATTTTTTAATAAAATTTAAATACTGTATTTTTTAAAGTTAAAACAAGTAACAACATGTATTTGAATGTAAAAATATATAATGTAAAAAATATTTTTAAAATTTAGTACTCTTTCTGTCCTAATATAAATTGCACACTTACTATTTGACAGTCAACACTATCAAACTTTAAAAGTAGAGTAACCAAATCTTTGAAAAAGTAGAGTAACCAAATCTGGTGGGATGGAAGGAATACCACGTTAAAAGATAAAAGAAGACCAATAATTTTAAATATATAAGAGAGAGTGTGTCATCACATTAGCATAAGGCAATTTGGAAGAAGCTTGAAAATAAATTCTTACAAGCTAAGTTAAAGTATCAAACTCTAGTAATATATGTAGATGGAAGAGGGCATTGGTAGTTTATATCAAAAGGTGATATTATAGTTACGCTGACGGTGGTATGGTAGTTATGTTGATTATACTACATTTGTGTAAGACCTCTCAAGAGGGGCTTAAAAGCATATGAGAAAATTGCTTTTATAACCCTATCTAATTGATATAAGTGTCAATATAACCTTTTGATAACTGAAAGTGCAGATATAACTCTACCTAGTTGATGTAAGTGTCAATACAACTTTTTTCGATATCTGAAGGCCGGATTTGATGGAAAAGTCAATTTTACCCATTTACGAATGTGCTGATATAACCCTATAAGTTTTAAAAATGTACTGATATAACCCTATAAATTTTAAGAATGTGTTGATATAACCCTATCGGCGGTCCGACGGTGGTCATGCCGCTGTCTGACTATGGTCCGGCGAACTCAAATTAAGATTTTAACACTACATACAGTAAATGCCGAAAAATGGAAGTCAAAGCCGAAAATAGGGTCTGAGGGTTATATTAGCACTTACATTAACTAGTTAGGGTTATTTTTGCACTAAAAATTATCCGAGGGTTATATTGACACTTGTGTCAAGTAGTTAGAGTTATATTGGTATATATTCCAAAACATATTTATTCAAGATATGTAAAAATCGGTTGACATTAAAGACCACGTTAAAAAAAGAAAAAAGTGCAGTCAATATAACCTTTTTATAAATGAAAGTGCAGATATAACCCTACCTAGTTGATGTAAATGCAATTTTATCCATTCTGACATCTGAAAGCCGGATTTGATGGAAAGGTCAGTTTTACCCCTATGAAATTTTTTTATAAAAATAGAAAGAAGAAATTACAATCCCCCCAAAACCCTATTTTTCTTTCTTCTTTATTCTCTTTATTTTCTTCTTTTCCGCTGCAACTCTCTTTCTCTTCTTTCTTCAATTTTTTCTCTTCTTTCCGCCAGTAGCTCTCTTCCTCATCGAGCTTCTCATCCACAACCAAAATTGCCGGCCAAATCGAGGTTCAAAAAGCTACAATCGCCGGTGAGACCAAGGTGGCGTTGAGTTTGGTGGTGGTGCCGGCGAGATGACCAAGCTGAGAGGGGTGACGTAGGCCATCCACCGGCGAAGCCTCCACTGAGAGCCCATTCGAGATCCACTGCTGAGAGGCCCTTTCTCTGACAAAATCCCACTACGACGAACTTCGCCTTCTTCCTCGATTGGCGACAAATCCCACCGACAGATCTCTCCGACCAATCCCACTCCAACGAATCCCGCTCGGAATACTATCGTTGTGGCAATTTCGATTGGTGTTACCTTGTTCCGACATGGTAATTGCTGCTGTGGGAAATTCCCTTCGACATGGCAATTCCCTCGGAGACGAGGTAACTCCAACGAGGTAATTTTTGTATAAATCAATCGCTCCGATATATTTTATGTTCTATTGGTGTTCTAGTTGTGGATTTCCCATGTCTAAGGCAATAATATTCGGAGTAATAGAAGTTACCATGTTGCTGTTGGAGGTGATAGAAATTACCATGTCGGAGGGAATTTCTGTTGGTGTTACCTCGTTCCATTTTTTCCACAGCTATTTATTTATGTTTTATTGGTGTTCTAGTTGTGGAATTTCTTAGAATAATGGTGGATCAATGCTGTTAGAGTGGCGGCCGCCGAGTGGACAGAATGATGGTAGTGGCAGCGACCGATGGAGAGGTGGTGGCAGCGGCCGGTGCAAGGGTGGTAGTGGTGGCTAATGGAAGGGGTGGGAGTGACATAAGAGCAAAATGGTCCTAACACTTTTAAATTTCAGGTCAAAGAGCATTTTAGTTATTTAAATGTGGTCAATGCCGGTCAACATCGGAAATGTTGTATTAGGGTTATATTAGCACTTACGTTAAGCAGGTAGGGTTATTTTTGCAATAAAAACTATCTGAGAGTTATATTGGTATTTGCTCAAGTAGGTAGGGTTATATTGGTATATATCCCTTATAAAAACTTAACAACATATTTATTTTCTATTTTTTTTCAAAGCATGCTATTTTTTATTGGACGAAAGAAGTAATATATTTTTAGTAACATTAAAATAAATGTGAAAAATAAATTCAAGACGGTGAAGATAGCTGGTGCAAATCCCCTATCGTGGGAAGCCAATATACCCCACTCAACTGTAACTGATTTCCTGTAATATACACAACTTTTCAGTCAATTAGCAGATATTTTCACTAAAGCTCCTCGTCGTCAGCAGTTTGATCATCTTTTTTGCAAGTTGGGAATTCTCGATCTTAATGCTCCAAATGGAGGAAGATTATTATGGAATTAAAATATTTTTCCTTGTAGGAAATGTTATAGACTAGTTTTCCTTTCCTATTTGAACTTAAGTTTTCTTTTCATATTTGATTTTAGTTTGTAGCCCTATATATAGACCTTTGGTGATAATTACCATGAACCTTTTATATTAAGTCAGATAAACCTTTTTTAATATTTTATCAAAAGTAAATGTAACTTACTCCCTCCGTTCTAAAATTTTTGGTCTATCTACTTTTTCACGTTCTTCAATGATCATGTTTGACAATCAATATCTCTAACTACATGTAAAAATTTTGCATAAAATTTTGATATTTAGAAAATAGATGTTAAGATGAATCTAACAATATTTCAAGATATATTTTTATTTAAATATATTAATTTGTATTTAGGGTCAAAGTTTATCAAATTTGACTTGAAAAAAGTAGATAGGCCAAAATTTTTGGGACGGAGGGAGTATTATGGTATGAGTTTAGCATGGACTACTATCAATTTATTAAAAATTGAAAAGGAAAGCATGAAGCCTGATGATAGTTAAAACTATCAAGCCCAAATATAACATTGGGCTAATTTCAGCCCAATAAGCTCAAAAGATACGATCAATGTTATGACCGTATTTACTGGCACTTAATGTGTCATGAAGAGGTAGAGTTAAAAGACAAATACCACTAAGATTACGCATGTATAAATACCAGGTACATATACATTTTAGAATGATACTACTTTATACGGTATTCATACAATTTCTTTGAAGATCACGACCTTGATTGGTTTTGAGACGCATCAATTGGCACAACCGGTGGGACCAATTAAGTCAGGTTTGAGTTTCTTGGTTTATATCCACTTCTACGACTACTCGAATGAGTGAGAGGTGGAGGCTCAAAGGAACAGGTGCAGGAGACGAAGTGCAGTCCCCATACAGGAGAAAGAGAAAGATGGTTAATCCCTCAACTTTACAAAATGTTGAGCATGAGGTGCCTCAAGTGTAGGCTGTCGAGCATGAGACAGTGCAAGTATCGATCGTTGAGGATGATATAGTACAAGTCTCAAGTGGACTTAATTTGGTGGCTGTCGAGGTACCTCTAGCCGATGTTGCAGGATCTTCGAGGAAAACCGAAGTTAATCTAGAGCCTTGAGTGGGAGTCAGGAACACAGGTCCTATGCAGAATTTGTCGGTTGGTTCCCATAAGGAGAGAGATTGGCATTTTACAAAAGTTTTTGAGAATTCTTACATCGAGACTTATAGACAGACCATTCAAGCGAAACGAGATACAAGAGCGGTTGGTTCATAGCTTGATTTGGCGCAGGTGACACAAATGTTAGCGGAGGCAGGATATCATATACCTCTCCCACCCCCTCAATGCCAATGGGTATATCGAGGTGTACGGAACCCTCGGTGGCCATGAAGATACCGGTGATGGCTATGTTTCAACCCATGTTGGCATTCCCTTATCATGGATATGCAGGAGAGGTGGCTCACCCACAATCTCAGCCCTCATTTCTGAATCATTCTCAGGGGATAGTGTACTCAATGCCTTCTTCGATTCCGGTAGTCCCGACTGTTGCTTTTTCCTAGAGTTGAAACTGGGTATGGAATGGTGTCTTCTATGGGGATCCAAGGGTATGGTAATGCAGGATTGCAGAATCTCATGGTCAATCAAAGACCTTATGGCCTTTATGAGCAGCCTCTGATACATTCGGGGGCAATGAGGACCTTGGTGTACTCTGGCTATATGGGTTCTCAACCCATGTATCAAGTGCTATATGGAGAAACTAATCAAGGGTTGAACCCACCTAGAGATCTGCAAGGGTTGGTGGAAGATACTGGAGATTCGTTAAAATGAGAGTTGAATGGATTGATTGGGCCTATAGGGCAAGCAACATGTTCCATTTTTGGCCCAATGATAACCCTAGTTTGATGGCCAATGGATATAAATCCCCCAGAGGGGCTTCCTACTAATAGCGGGCATTCGGATCCTCGGGAGTTCATTCAGATATTCCTTAGTCTTATGAATTTGATGGATTTTGAGGAAAGGTTGACATGCAAGCTCGTTGGGAGTTACCTTCAAGGGAAAACCCAAGAATGGTTCAATGAGTTGCCAAGGGGCCCTTTTCATTCCTATCAAGACTTCAATAGGGATCTTTTGAGTCAATATGCGCAGAAAAAGAAGTTCATCAAGACTTTGATGGAGTTGTAACAAACTAAAGCATAAGACATGAGAGACCATATAGAATTTCTTTCATGGATATGTGGATGAAAGTTTGGGAGTAGTGGAAACTAGGGAAAATGAAATGATTCATGAATATCTGATAGGTATGTAGGACTTGGAGTTATATAAGAAGCTAGCCACCAATACCCCTTGAACCTTACAAAAACTTCAAGAGGTTGTGGAGCAGTATTCGAGAGCTGAGGAAGCTTCCTAGAGAAAGAAAGAAAATTTGGTTGGAAGCAAGGGAAAGGTAATGATCTTCATGGGAAGAAACCAATGGCGATAGCTATGCCAAGTTTCGAGAGGTATACGCCCATGAACAAGTCTCCGACAAAGATTTTAAGTATAAATCGAGGAATGTTTTGACCACCACTACCTATGAGAGATGCAACAGATGCAATGGAAGCGAGAAGAGCTGTAAATTTGTATTGTGATCATCACAAAGATTATGTCCATGGCACGAATGATTGTACCCATTTGACAATGGAATTGAAATATGTGCAATGGAAGGTCAATTTCAAGGCGTGGGGCCTCAACTTGGGAGTCGTGAGAAACCTATGAGGCCAAGGAATGATCGTAGAGATTGGAAACCGCACAGGAGAAATTATCGAAATAATGGAGGCAAAGTGGATAGGAGACCTTGAGATCAAGGACCTCGAGATCAAGGTAAAGATAAAAGGGATGATAGGCCACGAGAACAGCCTGCTGGGAATCAGTAGAACAAAAATGGCAATAAGTCTCTAATCCATAAAGTGATTAATATGATATGTTGAATTGTGGGCGAGAGGTCTTCAAATACATTTATGAAGGCTGACTCACGCCAAGTGCATGTGAGGGATCCACATCATAAGAGGGTTTGGCCAGATCAGACAATAACATTTTCGAAGGCAGATGCAGTTCCAAAAAAACTCCACATGCTGACCTCATGGTGGTCTCAGCCGTAATAGGAAATATGTTGGTAAGGAGGGTGTTTATAGATGATGGGAGTGGTTTCGAGGTAATGTTTTCCAATTTCTTTGACCAGCTGGACATAAATCGAGGTAATTTCAAAAGGTCTACCTCGCCCTTATCTGGTTTCACGGGAAAAGCTGTGTTCCCTCTGGGGATATTACCTTGTCAGTATGGATAGCTGATAGAGATAAAAGTGTGATTATAGATTGTAATTTTGTAGTTATAGATGTGTACTCTCCTTACAATGTGATCCTCGGAAGGCCATGGATGTGCCAGGCTTGAGCTGTGTGGTTTGCTTACCATTTGATGATAAAGTTCCCCGCTGATAAAGGGATAGTTTCTATTGGGAAAGATCACATGGTAGCTAATAATTTAAAATGACATCATCAAGGGAAGCAATGAGAACGAGAGATATAGCCTCGGTACATGGAGAAGTTGGTCCGGCGTATACGGAGCAGATGCCTGTTCGAGATTTGGGAACAGTGGCGTAGGGAGGATAATGCCTGAGGAGGATAAGAAGCATTTTATAATTCTTTTGGAAGAATATGGAGATGTATTTTTTGGAGCACTTCCAATCTTACCGGAGTACCTTTAAGGCTGGAGGTCCGTAGGTTGAACATTGACCCTTCAATTGAGCCACTTAAACAAAAGAGAAGGGTGTTCGCCCGCAGAGGGCAGAGGCTATTAAGGTGGAGGTTGAGAAGTTTCTTAAATCGGAGGTTATCTAGGAGGTGCTTTATCCAGAGTGGTTGGAAAATCCAATAATGGTCCCAAAACATGATGGAGCTTGGCGGATGTGTATTGATTTTACTGATTTGAATAAATGTTTCCCTAAAGATAGCTATCCGCTATCACCAATTGATAAATTGGTGGAAGCCGTAATAGGGTATCAAGTTTTTTCTTTCTTTGATGGTTACAAGAGGTACCATCATATACTAATGGAGGAAAAGGATAAGGAGAAGTCTTCGTTTATCACCGATATGGGTACGTATTGTTATAAGAAGATACCGTTTGGGCTTAAGAATGCAGGAGTGACTTATCAAAGGCTAGTGGACAAGTTGTTCAAGAAGCTGATAGGAGGGAATATGGAAATTAGGAGGCCGTCATTATGTCTCTCAAAAATAGTATTTATAGGCCCTAATTGCGGCTAACTACTAGAAAGTAAATCGTGGCAAGTCGAGGTCGTCCACGAGGAAAAAAGGGGTTTTATTGAGTGTTAAACATAGTTTAAAAGCACACAAAGAAGTCACTCTACATGAGTGGTAACAAAGTGGGGGGTTTTGGTTTTGGAAAACACTACGCTTACTTTAAACTCCTAAATTAACAACCAATTATAAAGAACGATGCAAATACGATCACACTAGCACAAAAGGCGGAATAAAGATTATAACGAGTGTTGGCCGCAACTGGTTTACATTTCTAGCCATCCTTTGATCACCGATTAATTAACCTATTTTTATGCATTAATCATATATTGTGGAGAATTTATCAACACCTTTCGAGTGAATATATTTCTCGCCTCTCCTTGGTTATAGTTAGATTGGGCGATCGGCGCCACACAATAACCCTTACCCTCGGGTCACCCAAGAAAATCATCGTCATAGACTTCCCTGAGAATAAAAATACACATGGAAACCCAATGCAACTAACACAATATCCTACAAGTGATATTTTGGGATAACACAAATATATCTACTAATAACGACTACGAGGATCGGCGTTCGTGCTAATCGTAATTAGTGAGCCACATTGATAATTAGTCAAAATAATTCAAATTCATCTTAAATCTAAGTAATTTCATCAATAAATAATCATAATTATCTTTCACACTCAGTTATAACCTAACATCAACTAACGATAATCACATCGACAAAAAGTCAAAATCTTCACGGTTTGATAAAAAAACTAGCAAACAATCAATTCACAATATTCAACTAGTTGATCATCTTGGTCTAAATCATGCATTAATCACACAAGAAAGCACAAAATATACTTGATAATCAAAACAAAAACGTAGGATAAATCAAATCTCACAAATTCATACTTGAAATGCTTACCAATTTATCCCAAGAGTATATTTAGCCTAGGTTAGCTAAACCCATAACAAAAGAACAAAAATCCATGGTAATCATAAGGGAAAAGATGAAGAAATAAATGTTTTCTAGGGTTTTTGGAGAGAATTTCGAGTGTAATAAATGAGTAGATAATGGATTTGGGGCTGAAAAAGAAGCTTTTATATCAACCCAAAATAGCGACGTTGCGGGCCATAGTTTATGCTGGGCACCATGCCTTCATTTACCCGTACTCAGCCATGTTGACTTGGTTATAGGTCGCAGTATATGCAGTGGCCCACAATGAAAATATATGGATTTTTTTGCTGCTTCTACCAAACATTTGGCCTTCTTCCAAATCTTCTAATTACTTCAATCTTTCTTAATCCCTTGAGCTCTTCCAAACTCAATCACTTCAACAAGATCTAAAATAATTCGTAAATTAAAGAATTAGTATATAAAACATATGAATTCATCCTAGCTCTTTAATTGATAAAATGTAAATTTCTTTTCAATTAAGTCCCCAACCTATTACAAAATTAGACTTCGAATGTGTTAAAAATTGGACATAAATTGAGCACATCAGGAATATTTACTTCACATTTGCAGAAAACCTCAAAAGGGGATTTATTCTCATCCTTGTGATTCTTATCCAATAAAGCCACAAAAAAATGGCGGTGGAAGAACTTTCTCGATTTATCGCTTATCCGATGGTTGAGTGAAAACCTCTTCAACCTTTTTGTCCTTAACTACAAACTCCTCTTCCATCTCCTTCCCGATCTTCACAATTTTCTCAGGCTCCTTGGTTTCTTTCCCACTCCTCAAGGTGATTAAGCTTACGTTTTTCCTCTGGTTCAATTCCTATTGCGAGGGAAGTTTTCCATAATTCATAGTTTCCAACTGGGTCACGGAAGACCCAATTTGGCTAACTTGAGTTTCCAAGTTCTTAAATCTAGAGGTGAAGTCTTTCAAATTTATGACCATAGGGTATCCCTTCTCATGCTCCGACCTTGATATCCCTTCTCGGGGATTAGATGAGCCTTCAAACATCAGGTAGCCTTGTTGTTGTGCCTGATTATACCCTTGATTTCCTTGGTAATGAGCTTGTTCCCCTTGATGATTTGGTTGAAACCCACCTTGACTACCTAGAAAAAAAAACCTCGGGGATTTGATTGCCTGGCTTGATCATCTCTCCACCGAAAGTTTAGATGGTCTCTCCACCCAAGACTGTAAGTTTGGGAATATAGATCATACTTCTTCTCACAATCTTGTCCTCTTTGGAAACTTTTTCCATCTTCCCCTTGTCCAACTTGGTATCTCTAATTTCCTTGGAAACCTTGGCCTTGACCACCTTGGTAGCCCATTGGCTTTACTTCTTCAAGCCCTTAATCTTGAAATTGAGGGCATGCATCGGAGGGGTGATCCAATGAACAAACTCCACAAACTTTAACTTGATGCATACTCCCCTTCATTATCTCCTTCATCACGGAAGATAAAGCTTGAACTTGTTCCTTGAGCATGGGAGTTTTTGAGTTTGAGAACTCTTGTATCTTTGCCTTTTCCTTTGTACCAAATTGTCTAGTTCCATTGGACATGTCTTCAAACAATGTTATGGCATCTTTAGGGCTCTTGTTGGAAATCAACACATTACAAGCAGCGATGACCATCCTCATATCTTCAATGGAAAATCCATCAAATAAATAGTATACAAGGTCTCCTTCCTTGTACGGGTGGTAGGGGCAACTTGCTAGCAACCTCTTGAACCTCTCCCAATATTCATATAAAGATTCACCTAAATATTGGGAGATGTTGCTTAGTTCTATCTTCAAACTCGCCGACTAAGATACCGAAAAGAATTTATGCTTCATGTCTATTCATGATGTTATACTTTCCCGGGGAGGTAGTATAACCAATCTTAGCCGCATCCTTCAAAGAGAACAGAAACACTCTTAGATATAAATTATCCTCTGAAGCTCTGGTTGGCTGCATATTTAGGCTCACGAGGTGGAACTTGGACAAGTCCTTATTCACATCCTTCTCATTCATTCCGTGAAAACATGGTCAATAATGGATTATCCGGACTTTGAGCTCACAAGTGACATTTTCTGAAACAGGAGGGAAAATGATGCCAAGAGGTTAACTCATTAGGTTAGGAGCCATGAGCTCCCTCAAGTTTCTAGTATCATCCGCCATAGTTGGTGTAACAACTTCGAGTGGTGCCTGAGTACCTTGGTTAGCAAAATAAGCTAGTCTCATTGCTCTCTGAAATGTAACTAAAAGATCGGGATTGAAGTGCAAGAGTTCCTGTCTATTGGTACGAGTATCGACCATAAACCAAGAACCAAAGAAATACATTCTTATCCCAAGTAACAATCACAAAATCAAGAAAACATCAACAATACACAAATAAAAACACAAAAATGCACAAAGAACCACACTCACACTTTAATAAAATACATTTCTTCCCTAACAGGTGTGCCGAAATTTGGGAGGCCATCTTCGTGCCTCTCAAAGATAGTATTTAAAGGCCTAGGTTACAGCTAACTACTAAATAGTATCTATTGGTAAGGTGAGGTCATCCACGAGGAAAAATGGGTTTTATCAAGTGTTAATATAATTAAAAGTACAAGAAGAAGTCACTCTACGTGTGTGGTAACCAAGTTGGGAGGTTTTGATTTTAGAAAATACTATGACTACTTTAAACAACAATTAGAGCTAACAATGTAATTATGATCACAACTAGCACAGAAAATATGTAATTGAGATTATAGCGAGTCTTTGGTGCAATTGGTTTACATTTATATTCATCATTTGATCATCGATTACTTATCCTATTTTTATGCATTAATCACATATTTTGGAGAACTTTCCAACACCTTTCGAGTGGAGACATTTCGTGCCTCCTCTCGTTTATAGTTAGAGTGGCCGAACGGCGCCACACAATAACTCTTACCATCAGGTCACTCTGGATGATCGGCATCATAGACTCCCCCGAGAATAGCAATATAAATTGAGACCCAATATAACTAACACAATATCCTACAAGCGAGAAACATTGGGATAGCACAAATATATCTACTAATAACGACTACGAGGATCGGCCCTCATGCCTGCCGTTAATAGTGAGCCACATTGATAATTAGTCAAACTCATTAAAATTCATCTTGAATTTAAGAAATTATATCAATCAATAATCACAATTAGTTGTCGCGCCCAATTATAACCTAGATTAACAAACGATAATCATATCGACAAAGAGTCAAAGTCTTCCTAGTTTGACTAAAAAACTAGCAAATAATTAAACCGCAATCAACAACTAGTTGATCATCCTAGTCTAAATCATGCATTAATCATACAATAAAGCAAAAAACATACTTGATAATCAAAGACAGAAAATAGGATAAATCAAATCTCACAAATTCATACTAGAAATAGATAACTAAAACCCCATAACAAAAAAGTAAGAATCCATGGTGAACATATGTAAATGATGAAAATTAAATGCAAACCAGGATTTTTGGAGATAAATTTTGAGTAGAAGTACTGAAGAGAGAGAGAGAGGCTAAAAAGTGAGGAAATAATATGAGGCCAATTCGTCCGCTGTGGGGCGCAGTATATGTTGTTGCCCGTAGTTCTCAATCTTTCCAACATCTCATTTTGCATTTTTGTCTTCACGGGCTATGGGATATTTTGCGGTCCGCAAAGGTGCTTTTGCCCTCTTCGTATTTCCATCGCTAGGGGTGAGCCGATGATCCATTTTGGGAGTTGTTGAAGTTTTTTCATAATAATCGCGAAGAAGAATCCAATGATGATATCAATCGACACAATTCCTCTCAGATCATTTGCACTTCCTCCACGATTTTTCCTTCCTTCTTCAATCTATCTTCTACCACTTTTTAAGTGGCCTTCCTTCTTCTATCATCCTTGCGAATGACCTTCACTGAAATACTCTGAAGTGCTAACGAGCCATCTGCAAATTAAGCTCACAAAATGGAATCTAGATGCTCGTAAGGACCAAAAATCCATTAGACTCAAAATAGGTTACAAAATATGGGATTTAGATATGAAAACCAAAAGCGGTTATCTAAATCCATTATGATGGAAACCTATCTAATTATAAAATCTTCCAACCAAAAGATAACAAAAGAGACTTTAAACAATTCGGAAAATACATGCATTTGACGTCTCATCATGGGCAAAAGAGATTTGGGGAAATCATGGGGCGGATACGGGTCATTCGTATTTGGACCTAATAAATAGGTTTTTATTAGGCTAAATTGTCATTGAGCCCATCATATTTAATATAGAAAAATCAATTAAAAATCGTTAAATATCAAATTAAAATACTAAAAGTAAACATCAAATGAAAATGGTTAAAAATCGAATAAAAATATTTTCAAATTGTAAAATACATTAATTTTAATAACTTCAAATGAAAATCATTAACCATCAAATAAACATTATATCATATTAAAATTGTAAAACATCGAATAAAAAGAATAAAAGTACATACGAAGGGCGAAACATATTTTTAAATACACTACTTTTAAAAATCAAATAAACAGTAAAACATCAAGATTAAAATACTAAACTGTAAAATAATAAAAATGGTTAAACATCGAATGAAAAACATCTAATCAAAACATTAAAAGCACATCATAATTCTAATAATCTTAATAAAATCAAATGAAATATTAGACCAAAAATTTAATAATCTTAATAAAATCAAATGAAAATGGATATACATTGAAGGAACATTATATCAAATTCAAAGAGTAAAACATCAAATTAAAATATTAAAAGTACATCATAATTCTCTAAAGCAAAAAATGATGATGATTCACATGTATTTTCAGACCCGACACTAAGATTTTTACACCCTACCCGGACCCGTAGAGTCAAAAAATCTTAGACCCATACCCAAACCCGATGAGTCTAAATAGGTCTTGGGTCCAAAAGGATTCCTAAATGGCTCTAACTTTCTATTTTTTTCAATAAATAAAATATGTATTATTTTAAATACAAACAATTCAAGTTCAATGTGGACCTGAAATAATTCTTCAAGCTTAAAATATACAATAGACAATATTTGTTTAGTTACAAAACAGAGAATATGAAAGTAATTTAGAAATTAGAATAAATAATACATATAGTTAGAGTAATATGGGTCCACGTGTTAGCCCTGGATCGGGTCTGGATCTTAATATTTTAGACCGGGACCCAGATCTATTTAAAAAAATCTAGACCCATACCCAGATCCGGAGCCGATGGGTCAAATTTTTTGGACCAATACCCAAACCAATTGGTCTAGACCGTAGAGGTCTAGGTTGGATCTAAACCCACGCTCATCCCTAACCCTACCCAATTGACCTGCAGTCATACCCAACCTGATTTAACCGCTGCCCAACCCTACTCGCCCTTACTTGCGATCTGTCATCCAACCCCTAAACCGACGCCATTGTCTTGTTTGATCCCTAAAACGAATGCGCTAGAGTTCAATTTACACCTCATTATCAATTATTACTTTTTTTATGACGTGCTCAATCCCTAACCTCAATATTACCATAAAAAAGTCGTTCGACTTCGGCATCTCCATCTTTGCAAAACATAGTTTCCCGGTAACAATCTATAGCACCAACATTTGGCGAAATCCTTCAATTTGAACTGGGGAATAACGACGAAGGATGTGGATATCAGTAGTGAAGAAACGAGATTGAAAGAGGCGATGATTGAAGAGAAATGAAGCATGAACGGTGCCAGAAATTAAGCCTGAAAATTGCGAATCCAGTAGTTTCGCTGGAGATAATGAAACTTGTTATTTATTGCAGCTTAATCTTCGAACTTCTATTATCTTTTTTAAAATTACCCCCAAAAAAGTAATAACATTTTGAACCCAACTCCAACAAAAAGTCTTATAAATTATAATTTAAACTCCGATCTCCCTATGAGACTCAAACGGTATTATACAAAACATTGGCTCCGTTTGGCAATAGCGCATTTTGATTGGCTTTTGGTTGTTGGCTTTTCACTCGGTCAAACCGCCAATGAATATGAAAAAAAGCGTTTGGTTACTTGGCTTTTTCACATAGTGTTTCCGCCAAATACAAAACGCTAATATTAGTATCTTTTTTGCTTAGCGTTTGGGTTTTACCATTAACAATTACTTTTTAAACTTTTTACCTCTCTATCTAGGCCAGTAGTACTCCATTAACACACGACGTCGTTTTATGTCTTTTGGGACTTAAATGTAACTTTTTCCTCGTCATTTTTTGGTATTTAAATTTTTTTCACATTTAAATTTTAATGCAATTAAATTTATTTTTTCCTCTCTTATTTCAAGATTTATCCTATATTCAATCTAATTGTCGATAAGAGAACATTAATTTGTTGAGTGTATATAGATAATTTTTAAAATTTTAAATTTTTCTTCATTAGAATTATGTGATTTACTAATACTAATATATAATTTTGATACGATATAATACTAAAATACATTAATAATTTATATTATAAATAAATAGTTATAAATTATAATTTTTAAAATTTTATCTTATTAGATTTATGTGATTTACTAATATACATTTTTGGTACTATCTAATACTAATATACATTAATAATTTATACTATTATAAATAATTAGATATAAAATTATAATTTTTAAAATTATAATGATTTATTAAAGAGTCGGTCTCTTGAAAGACGGTCTTTCCATAAGTCATGGAAAGACCAGAGTTTAAAGTGTAAATTAGAAGAAATAAAGATAAAATTTTTGGATTGCATGAACCGGGTTATAAACTTTATAACTACTACATGTTGCGCAATAAAATTTTAATATTGCAACTAAGACCTCTAACCTTTTATTATTCTAATTAAACTCTGTCTTTTTATAAGGTTATGGAAAGACGGTATTTCCCAATATTTTTCCTTTCCGTATATATAGAATGAAGACATTAATTGTTGAAAATTGATTCAGTTGACTTCCAAAAGTTAAAAAATGTGTCAATTTATCTGGGACGGATAGCGTACCAGTTTTTACAATGGATTTTCTTCTGAGGATATAACTATAATTGGAAGACTGCAAAAATGACTTTGAAAGTGTATAAATAATCCTCGACTTATCTAAAAATTTGGTTAGCGGTGGTTTTCGCCAAAAATTATTGAAAATGACTGAAATAATCTTCTAATTTAAGAAATAAAAAAATTTAAATGTGAAATATCTAATTTACCCATCGCTCATTCCATATACATTCAAATCATCATTAGTTCATCTCTTCGATTCCACTTTCCATGTTCTCGACTTCCCTTTGTCACACACGTACTTGAGCTCATGTTCTAAAATGGCATCGGCCCACCTCTTCAAATCCACCGCCGAATACACTGCAACGAAGTTCCGGCACCACCGCTAAGTCTCCTTCTCGGTGATTCCACGCCTCTGGGAATCCCTACATATGTAAACCAAAACATGATCCATGTGTGCTGCAAGTTGTTGAGGAGTCCAGGGCTGGCCCGAGCCCAGTGTGAGCTGGGCGACCGCACTGGGCCCAAGGCTAGGAAGGGCCAAAAAATTGAAATGTTTGTCTATTACAATACATAATTTTCAGTTCAATTTCCTTCCTCTCCTTTAATTTGGGAAGCACATTTTAGTTTCTTTCCTCCTTTTCAGTGTGATTATATAAAAATTTCATACTATTCATTTACCTACACTTATCTTTTAATTTCATACTATTCATTTACCTACACTTATCTTTTAATTTGTTTTAAAATTTATTTAATATCTAAATAAATTTATATTCATTACAAATAAATTCTTATGTACATTCCCATATTATTTTATTAAATCCAATTTATTTACTAATAAGTAAATGATTTGTTAAAATTTTTTAATGTTATGATCCCGAATTGTTAAAAACTTTTGTATATGCTCTCAATCTAGCTTTTATAGTCCCTCCAACTCAATCTAAGTTGCACATCTTTTAACCATTTTTTTTCATTCCACATTGAGAAGAAAGAAATTTACATATTTTTTTTAAAATGGAATAATTTAAAATTAATTCAAAATTAAAGTTTACATGTTAAAAATAGGTTCCAAAATATTTTTTCGCCCAAGTCCTCAAATGGGTTTGGACCGGCCTTGAGGAGTCTCGGAAGCCCGTGACATCACTCCTGGAGGGTTTTCTTCTTTCGAACTATCGCCAATTTAAGAGTCGTCTTTCTACATATGCGTATAATGGTTTTGATTTTGATTGGCAGCTAGCTATGTCGGTGATTGACGAAGAAATCATGGAAATGATGTTCTTCCTTGTGGTGAATGACAGAATGAGGGATGCAGAGCAGTTGATGAAAGAGTAGTAGTTCGAGCACCGGATATTGATGCTGCATCTATTCGTGGGATGAATTTCCCGTCTCATTAATAGGTCTTAAAATGACTTGTTCATAGAAAATGCGGAGTTTATATGACAGGTTCATTTATTTTTTTCTCCATTGTTGAGTATTGAAAATTTTATTAAGCTAGCTCTAAAACATTTTGCTCGCAGCACAGGCATCTTACATTGGGAGGATGGATTTGGTGCTAGGTACATCTGTTCAAGTTTGACAACTTGGTCTGAGGTTATTAACATTTTTAGAATATGTGAATCATCTGTTTCGCCAAACAGGACGTACAGGACTTCGTCGACTTATCGATGAGATGAATTTGTCATAATTTTGCACATTAAATAATGGCAAATTAAGCTTGAGCTTGGTTTCATTCTTAGTCTAAGTTATTTCGAAGTTAATTGTATAACATGAAAAAATTTCTGACAGTAAGCATTATCTATGATTCGACCAAATGTATCTTTTGCGTTATGGGGTGGACCATTGTATTTAAAGTAAGATGATTTTTTAAAGCCATACCATCATAGACGGAGTTTGGAAGATGTCTCTCTTTTCATTGACGTCATATATTACCAAAAAATGACTTACATCAGCCGCCCAAAGGCTTACTATTACAGCTTGATTGGGATAATCCCAATTGCACAAATACAATAAAGATAAAATTCAGAACAGTAATGTGGTATAATGAGAGGTATACGAAGTGAGAATGTGATTCTTCTCTATTATGAATTTGTCAAACAGATTCGATATGAACACGCTGAACAGAGTCCCTATACTCAAGATAGTGTTCCATCCCGAATATATCACAACATCTGATTTGACATTTCTTTTTCGGAAATTGCAAGTTTGCTAGAAAAATACGCCAACCACACAAAATTTTGTCTAGCAACACTTTACAGATCCACATCTAGGCAATCTAAATGAAAATCTACAGCTCATGTACTAAAAATTCAGTCAACCCCCCATTAAATTAAACTCTCTTTAGAAAGTAGGAGACTCATCCGGGTTATTTTCGATTGTCTAAAATGTATTTCCTTTAATGTTTAAGAATCAAAATTGTGGGAACAAAAATCTCTGACCCGAATCAAATTGAAAGAGTGAATCCATCCAATCTAATAGGAATATACAAATCTGCTTTGTACCCTTAGAAGGAAGTCGCCAAACGTCAATAGTTTAGACTACTTTTGACTGGGATTTTTCCTGACCAACTTAGGAGAGCGGATCAGAAGCCGGACAAGATTTACCAGTAAAAGGTCGCTGGAAAATCAATGTTGGCAGAAACTTTTGGATCTGATGCTCAAAACAAAACCATATTCATTTTTTTATAACACCAACTCATGTTAAAACTGGAAAGAAATAAAAAGAAAACGGAGAAAAGGAAAAGAACACAAAGGAAAGAAAAAAAATTCTCAGGCACACCCATTTGTTTGTCTTTACCCCATCAATTCTAGATTGAAAATCAGTTACCAGACACAGGCGCCACGGTCCGTTGACTGAGACCCAAGAAACTAGCGACGACGGGAGCATTAATATTTGAAAAACTAGCCGATCCGAGCTTGGCTTGTTGCAGATGCCGGAACATCTGAGCGACACACAATAAATCTGTGAGAAAATTGACGGACTCAAGTGAGATCCGCTAGAGAAAAACTCAGCAACCAGTAGACCCGTTTTAAACCGACGTTTGAGTGAATCGACAGCCCTGTATTTTTTGAGGTACCCGACAGTTGATTGATCGTCCCTTTTCAAATAAAACTCAACTGAAACTACCACGTGGCCATCGTGGTTGCAGCCAGCTCCGGTGGATGTAAATGTGAGAAACGTTGAGCAAAGTTAAGTTTGGTTGATAACGTTCGATGACTATCTATAGGCTCTAGTTGGCCGAGCTTATAAGTTGATTGGATTATAAGTAAAACACTTTTTAAACTTTGGTAAAGTGCTAGAAATAATTTATTTTGAAAGTATAAACTATTTTTGGGGGAAAAGTAGGAGTTGCTCTCCCCTACTTTTAAAATAAGACAACGTTGCTTATAAACACAACTCCGCCAAATATACACATAATTGTTTCTACCCTTTCAAAAAATTGATATTGTTTTGACTCTTTCCAAAAAATTTAAGACTATCTTTTAGTTTTATCCAGATATAATTCTTCAATGATTTTTCATGTGTAATTTGAATATAAATTTGTATCTATATAAAGAAAAGTTTACTTACGGAGGTACCCTTGTGGATGTTCCAGAACTCTATTATCATTGGTGTATTAGTATTTTAGTTTGAGTTCGTCTTTGTGAAGACGGTTTTTTCATAAATTTTGTCTTTTAGTTTGGTTGGTTTTAATTGAGTAATTTTGAATTTATGTTTAATTTAGTTTTGCTCTACAGTTAGTACTTATTTTTTTCTAAGTTTAATTTTGAATTTATGTTTAATTTAGTTTTTCCCTATGATTAGAACTTATTTTTAAACTATGTTTAATTCGGTAATTTTTAAGAAACTGGAGTTTTTTAAAAAAAAACATTCCAAGATGCAAAGAAAAACGCTCAACGTTGATTACAATGAGTGGAATTGACATCCAACCTAACTAACCTCTAGCAATAACTAATACATTGCAAGAATATCTAAATTACATGTCGACTAGACTGGTCGTCTGTACTATTACAGATCAAAGATCCAATAAAAAACTGTAACATCGCCCTCATTAACTTGCTTCCCGAGAAAATCATAACCACTTGGCAAAGAGGAGCGTATCACGCATCCATATCGTTGTGCCAACAAGGATATTCTACAACTGTAACACCACTTGATCCAACCACGATCTACGTTGTCCAAACTGTAAACACCTTAAAAATACATATATGATGAATACAAATTAATCGAGAGC
>JAULKJ010106766.1:0-15448 GCA_032355405.1 Rubia balearica | reverse complement strand
CGACATCTCTCGCTAAACCTCACTAATGACCCCTTTAGTCGTTCAACGCCTAAAGGTATCCCATTAATGACATTAAGTGCGAAGAATCAACAAGTTTGGTAATACTTATAAACACTACACTGTGTCTAAGAATTAAACCAATTCATGCATTTATACAAGATTATTCAAGAATGTTCAACGTTCATAAACCTCTCCTATTTTCCACACAAAAAAAACATGATAAAGAATTCGACATCATCACATTCATCTAGCAATTATCAAATCATAAACCATATTAGAAGCTCTAATTCATGCTCTTGGATTCCATATTAAAGGAAAGAAAAATTAGCTACTTTCTCCTAACCCTAACAAGCAAATCATACAAGTATTTCATATACTTAGACTTCCAACACCATTAATGTATTCAACAACCAAATTCAAGCACCATAAATACATAATAGCAAAGCATTAAATAGCTTACATAGAGGTCTCAATACATGGGCTTGGAGGCCTTAATCAATTGCTCCCAAGGACATTACTAGCCTAGATAGTCAAAACCTATAACACAGAACAAAAATCTGCAAAGAAACAAGAAGAAAGTGAAGGATAAGGTGAAAAACTAGGGTTTTCAAGCCCCAAGTCGGGCCAAGAACAATGAGGAATGAGTGGATGAAGTGCTATTTATAGGACAAGAAAAAGGGAAGTAAAAAGCAAGTTACAGGTCATATGTCGCGGCCCACCACAATTCCCTCACTACTCGAGGAAGAGTTCAGTCCAGCTCTTAGCTCTTTTTGTTTTGCTTTCTCCGGGTGAACCGTTGATCCGTTTTAAGAGTTCTTGTAGTCATTTTTATAGTCGAGAATACAAATCCAATGGTGCCACCCTTGGAGTCTGGTTCTTCTCGGATAATTCTCATAACCATTATTCAAAACTTAGATCATTCTTCATCCTCTACTTTGCTCTCCTTCTTCACTTTATCTTCTACCACTTTGTAAGTGTCCTTCCTTCTTCTAACATTATTGTGAATGGCCTTCTTATATGATAGTATCCAAATAAGCTCACATGTAAGTCTTTAAATCTTCAAAGATAGTTTTCATAGTCTTCAAAGTCTTCCAACAATTTCCTTGTTACACAAAATCCTCTAGAAAAGTAATAAAAGCACAAATTCTCTCTTAACTCTCCTTAAAGAATTTCCAGGTAAAATGCCACACATAGAGCACAAAAGTGTACAAAAGTGGATCCAGAAAGTCCCAAAATAACTGTATAAAATGGACACATCAAGTGTTCATAAATTCACTGGATGAATTGGCCTAGCAATATGTTGAAACAGAATGGGAACCCCCTTTTGTTGGAAGTCCTGAAGGAGGAGAATCTAGTTCTAAAGAGAGAATAGTTAAGTCTAAAGAGTCGTGGACACCAGATGAATAAAAGGGTTATTTGTCAAACTCCAGAGCATTAAATGTTATCTTTACTAAAATAGATGAAAATCAATTCAAACTCATCACTACATGTCATTAGGAAAAGAAAGCATGGGATATCCTACAAACCGTGCATGAGTGAACAAGTCATGTGGGTGAATCAAAGCTACAAATGATGACCACAAAATTCGAAGAGCTGAAAATGAGAGAATATGAGACTATTGCAGTATTCAATGGAAAACTCATAGACATCACAAATATGTCGCATCAATTGGGGAAAATTTACAAAGAGTATAAACTGGTGAAGAAGACGCTGAGATCACTTCCCCAAATGTTTGCCATTAAATTAGCTACAATAGAAGAAGCAAGGGATGCGACCACAATGACTTTGGATGAGCTGATGGGATCATTACAAACCTATGAGATGATGTTGGAATATCCAACAAAGAAGAAAAACAAGAAGTTGGCATTCAAAAATTCATCATCAAGGAACAATTATGAAGATGATAGAGATTATGTAAATGAAGAACTTGCTCTTATCACAAAGAATCTCTCAAGAATGCTGAACAATGTGGTAAATAAGAATTATCAGGAAAGGTTTAATGGAAACAGATCTCGGTTTCAAGACTCTGGTAACAGCTGTAGGCCACAGATGGGGCAAACCACTCAGCAATCCTCAAGAAATAAAATGGACAATATAGGTAGTCAGGAAGGATTCAATGCAAAGAATGTGAAGGGTATGGACATATCTAAACTGAATATGCCAACACTTAAAAGGATCAAGGAAAATCATACGTTACCCCATGGAGTGAAGAAGAGGAGAATGATGGAGATGAACTGATTAGTACTTATGTGGTTTTTGGAACAAAACTTCATAGAGATTCAGATATTGTTATTAGGTTTCCCAAGATTGGACATGAAGAAGTGGATCGGTGTTTGAACATGGATCAGGAAGCTGAAGTCCAATGTTCCAACACAAAAATGTATGTGAAGAATACTCCTTGAGAGGTAACAAAGACATGATTGTAAGTGATGAAGATGTATATGATGCATAAAGATGTATGAAATGTGGCTGAAAGTTGTTGACACTAACAAACTCCTGAAAAAAAAGAGAACAACATCTTAGTTGTAAAAGGGAGAGAGATGACACCCCTAGTGGAACGACTCAAGGGGGAAATTGAGTTTTTGGAATTAAATATGAGTTCAATAACAAGAGGGTTGAAGTTGCTGAGGCGGCTATTAACAGGTTGAATAATGGAAAAATAAAATTGGATAATATACTCACAATGGGAAAGAGTTCTGGGAATCGGCATGGCTAAGCTGAAACTCAAAGAAAATTTTTAAAGGCATCATATGAACCTAATGTTCCGAGGAAGGGTGTATGGAGATGTGGATATTGTACCTATCATGGTCATATAGAGGATCATTGCTTTAAACTTCTCAGAGATATTATGAATGGATGTCAACCCATGGCGTGTTCCAACATGGATCAAGTTCAACGGTCAAAGATGGTTGAATACCTAAAATCCCTAAATTGTTTTTTGTTGCTCACACTTCTCTTATTGTACACTCTAGGGATTCGTGGTACTTTGATAGTGGATGTTCTCGACATATGACTGAATCTCAAGAGTACCTGAAGAAGATCAAAACCTATGATGGTGGATTTGTTACCTTTAGTGATGGAAAGAAAAATGGGTAGTTGGAAAATGTGAGATGTTGATAAAGGGATTTCCAACATTTACTAGTGTTATGTTGGTAGAAGATCTAAATACTAGTTGCTTAAGTATCATCCAGCTATATGATGATAATATGATCGTGTAATTCCAAAAGGAAAAGTGCATAGTGAAACATGGCACGAAAAAGTACTTACCGGGATTCGGCCATCAGACAAATGTTACTTATTGGAACAAGAAGTGAACTGCTTGAGTGTTGAATATGATGAGCTCAAAATTCCAACGAATGACGAAGAAAAATCAAATTCTAACCATGTTCCAACATCGGATGATTTCTCAGATCATGGGCATAATGATATTGGAACGTCAGATGAGGTAGATCTTACAGATGAAGCTGATGACTCTGATAAATTCAGCGATGTTGGAATACGCCCTAGAACCCTCCCATGTTCCAACATCGGTGCAGGATGAATGAAGAAAATGAAGGACTCGATCGATCCCTCGGATTAACAATTGGAAACTTGCTGGTCTACAAAGTTTTTTCTCCCTCGTTGAACCTAATAACTACAAAGAGACTCTCCTTGATGATTATTGGATTGCGCCAATGCAAGAAGAACTTGGGAAATTTGAATGCAACGATTTGTGGTACGTCACACCTCGCCCTAAAGAAGTAAATTTCATAGGAATGAAGTAAATATTCAAGAACAAGTCTGATACTGACGGAAATATTACCCATAGCAAGGTAAGGTTAGTAGTTCAAGGATACACTCAGGTTGAAAGGGTTAATTTTGATGAGACCTTTGCATTGGTTTCCAGGTTAGAATATATTCATACTCTACTTGCTTTTGTTTGTGCTATGAATTTCCCTTTATACCATATAGATGTCAAAATTACATCTCTTTATGGAGTAGCCAATGAAGAGGTATATGTGGAACAACTTAAAGGATTTGAGGGATCTCATTATACACACCACATGTATCGTCTCAAGAAGGCATTATACGGCTTAAAACAGACACCAAAGGCGTGGTATGATTGACTTACTACCTTTCTAATCCAGAAAGGTTTTCGCACTCTGCTTGTTTTTCGTGAATCATCAAATATACTGATTGCTTAAATCTATGTTGATGATATGATCTTTGGGTATACTTCACCATCATTGGTACAAGATTTGTCACTTTGATACAGGCTTAATTCAATATGAGTATTGTGGGAGAACTCATTTATTTTCTAGGGCTTCAGGTGAAACAGAGAAGAATGATCCGTTCATAAATCAAAGTAAATATTCCTTGAATTTGGTAAAGCAATTTGGTCTTAGTAATTCTCTATCGATGTACACACCCATGGTGACTACAAACAAATTGGTAAATGATGAGAATGGAACAGAAGTTGATCACACCTTGTACAAGAGTATGATTGATAGTCTATTGTATCTTATAGCAAGTCGGCTAGATATGTGCTTCAGTGTAGGTGCATGTGCAAGATTTTAGGCTGATCCTAAGGAATCTCAATTGACGGCTGTCAAAAGAATAATTTGATATGTGAGTGGGACTTCAGAGTATAGAATCCAGTATTCTAAGAATTAAGACTCTTGTCTTGTTGGGTTTAGTGATTCTGATTGAGCAGGAAATGTAGATGATCATAAAGGCCCTACTGGTGGATTTTTCTTCACTGGGTCAAATATGGAGTCATGGTATAACAAGAAGTGGAATTCTATTTATTTATTTATCCACTGTTGAGGCAGAGTATCTTGCAGCTGGAAGTAGTTGTACACAATTATTATGAATGAAGCAACTTTTGAGTGATTATGAAATTAAAGAAGGGATACTAATGGTGTTATGTGATGACAAAAGTTCTATTGACATGTCACAGAATCCAATACACATTCTCGGAAAAAGATCATTGATATAAGAAATTATTTTATTCGAGATTGGTTGATAAGAAAGAAGTGATAGTTGATGATGTCCTAACATCTGAACAATTTGCGGATATTTTCACAAAACCTTTGGACTTCACAACTTTTGAGCTCCTCATACTACACTTAGGTGTTTGTCAAATTTGAGGTATTTATTTCTCTCATCAGTAGTTTAGTTTTATTTTTTTGCACAGAAATTAAAAAAATACAAAAAGGAGAAAAAAAGAATTAAAAAATGGAGGTGTAGTTGGACATTTTGGGAAGTTTGTGTTGAAGACATTATGGTGATTGATGAGATGGATAGTTGGTAAAAATGTAATGATAGATTTATCTTGGAAAGGATATTTGCTTCTTCTATACTCGTTCTTCCGAATCTCACAATCTTAAGATTAGGAGAATTTATCATTGGCATGATAGTGAGGATGATTATGAAGTGGTTAAGTTTGATCATGAGATGCATATGATGGTCAAATAGATCATAGATATGGCTCATCCAGGTATTTTGGGTTAGGATGATGAAAAGTTGGAAGACACTGATGTTGGTCATGTTTCAACACAGATTATTGAGACAGGGGGAGGAATTGTGGACATCGAAATAGATGAGCCTGAGGTGATTAGAGATTCTGATGTTCAAACATCAGTGAACGTGGCTAGAGAAGATCATGATCTAGGTGGTGAACAAGCCTATATTCCAGCAGTAGACATAGAGATAAGAAAGTAATGATGGAGTTAAAGAAAGTTGAGAATGGTGATTTTCCAATACCAATACAAACTGAGGGTGTTGATTCTGAAGCAATGAAAGGATCTGATGTTCCAACATCAAAGAAAGCAGGTAAAGTTGAGAGCTGCTATGTTCCAACATCAGAGACTGATGTCCAGCACAAGTTGAGCAAATTATTGAAGACAATATTGATCAGACTGTAGATCAGTAAAAAAAAAGAAACACAGCCACCAAGAATAAGATTAAGGCACTAGAATGACATAGTTCAAAGGTGGCTCCCTCAGTCAAGGATGCACTAAGTTCTTTATTCGTTGATGCAGACTTCCAGGAGAGATGGGATATTGTGTGTCAGTGGTGGATTATAGTTGAGAATTCAACTAATTTGAGTGCTTATGAGAAGTGTGGATTTACAGCCTCTCTGACTTATCTGGGGTTCAAGATATCTACTTCAGTTTACAAGGAGTACAATCAGGAAATTGTACAAGAATTTTATTCTAATATCATGGGAGGCAACATTGATCTAGATCATGAGTGGTACAACAGAGTCTATATAGGCAAAGTGGTGAGATTTTCTGAAAAAATTATCAATCAGTGGCTTGGAGTACCTATACCTCATGATTTTGAGACTTTTTATGTTGATGACTCTGCAGTGACAGATGATCAGATTCTGTTAGAATTCACTGGAGGATTTCAGTTTTCGTGGCCACTCAAGGGAATGATTTTGAATCTAGCTTGACCACCAGGTATTTCTGTTTCCAACAGCTGGTTATTAATTGCTGGATACCATCTTCAAATACCACTGCCCCCACCTGAAACAAGGCTAAGATGTTGTATTGCATTGTCACTAAAACTCATATGAATATTGGTCTCTTGATCCAAGAAAGCACAGTGATACATGATGTCTCTTCATGGGCAAAGAACTATTTGCCTCATCCTTGTATTATTTCGGCTATTGTTAGAGGAGAAAAGGTGAAAGTTAAGAAAAGTGACTTAATGGTCTCTAAAGTTCCTCTCAAGCCGAAGAAGAGGACTTTCTTGTTGATAAAGGTGAATGATTACCCATAGACATCTTCAGAGGTTGGATCTACATATGCTTTGACTATGAAAGTGAAGAAAGCAAAGATTTTGGCTATAGATTCCAAGATAGCACCTCTTAGAGTTCAAATTGCTGCTTTGGAAGTAGAGAGAGAACAAGTGGTAGCTCTGGTGATTGAAATATGAAGCTTGATTTGCTGTCTTTGGCATGTTTCTAGTCCTAATGGAGAGACATTTTGGATTTCTTCTATTGAGTTGATGTTCCAACATGAATTCGGTATCCTGCTAATGTTCCAACATTAATTTGATTTTTGGATGTTGTGTTATTTCGTTTTCTGGAATTCAGGGGGAGATATTATATTTTATGGTTCGATGTTCCTACATCCAGAGTGGGTTTCGTATTCTTTTTTATAATTGATGTATCTATTTGCATAAGTTTGTGTGATGAAAGTCTAAAAGGTGATTGGGTCCACAAAATGCAAAGGTGGAGATTGTAAATTCTATATTTAATAAATTAGAAATTTATGGAAACTATGCAAATATGGAAAGTATATGTTGAAACAACAATATGGAAAGTATATGTTGAAACAACAATATGGAAAGATATGCGCCAATAGAAAATCTGAGGTGGTAGAAATATTCCATCCGTGCTTGAGATTGAAAAATGTATCAATTCCTCTATTTATATGATTGGATTGGATTTAAGGAAATTGGAATTAATTTGATATCATCCCTTTTCGCACAGGATTTGGTTTGATTGGATGAGAATATTTTAATTCCTTATTTCAAGTGATTGGATTTGGTAAAATCTAGTTCCGTAGGATTTCATTGCAATCATAATTGGAGATTGAATATGAATTATTTTTCACACAAGACTTCATGCGTGCAAAGACTTTCCATGATGGACCATAATATTCATCGTGTAAAATATTGCTTGTGTAGTGGAATAAGAAAATTGGAACTAATGCAACATTTATTCCGCAAGAAATTTAAGCATATCTATGATGCTAAGGAAGTGGAATTATTATGGAAAATCTCTATCTTTATGGGATTGGGTTTGATATGGAACATCCATGTATTCTTGGGATTAGATATGCTAAGCAATCAGAATTGGAATTAGAATATTATGGAAGAGTACTGACGTGAAAAATCCGAATTCGACAAGGATTGCTTCATCTGATATAAATGAAAGACAGTTTGGATGAGCTACTTACAGATTTAATTGAAAAAAATCTGCATCTAGGTTGACATATAGTTCGAGAGTACTCTAGAGCCACCCGTTTGTGTTCCAACATGATATTAAACTGTTGATTAAGCTCAGAATCGTATACTTTAATTCCCCGAGAGGAGGAGATCCAGTGTTGGCGATTTTTAAGGTCAAAGGGAGTTTGATCAAGGCAGATCGGTAGCAAGGAGAGACTGCAAAATCCACAGTTGTAATTAGATAAGATAAGTATAATTGTATGGTATACTTTGTACTATGTCTTTATGTTTAATGGATATATTCTGAACTGGGAAATGCCCCCACAGATGTAGATGTTTTCTCCAAAATGCATAATCAAGTCTCGTGTGTCAACTTTTATGTTTTAACGTACTTGGTTTAGTTGGAATGAGTTAATTGGATTACACTAAAGGGCGAACGACTTGGGAGGCCCCTGAACTCCCTCCTCGTCCCCTTTTAGCCCCTTATTGTTTTTTGAACACTTTTGATCCCTCAACTAACAAAACTTTTAAGTCGTGACCCTTCCATTTGGTCAAAATGTTAACTTCAGTAAAAAACGTTAATTTTAAGGGCAAATTGGTAATTTTACATTTCCCCTTTTCTTTTCTTTTCTATTTTTCCATTTTCTTTTCTCCTTTTTCCACTTTACTTTATTTGTTTTTCCTATTATTTTCATTTTCCTTTTCCCTTCCCCTTTGCTGACTCCATCCCCAGTCCGCCGAAAAATTTCTCACTTTATTACAACTCCCTCTGGATTCTACAATGAAACCCGCTAAATTTTCATTTTCTCTTATTTCCTATAAACTCAATTCTTATGTCCAAAAATTCTTAACGAAATCCAACTCAGAGAAACCAAAAATGATGCAAATCAGATCAACTATACCCACCTATAACCCAGCCCAGTTCCTGGTCCGGGTTCGATGGGGAACCTTTAAGTGCAACGGGTCGCTCATGAACCCGATAATCTGGAGCCCCGTGAAATGCGTTCAGCTCGCGATGGAGGTTACAAAGAAGCATTTATCCAATCGTCAGAAGTTGCTTTACAAGGAAGCGAATTTGGGTCCTATGAACTAGGACCCTAGCCTTCCGGAAAAACCCATTAAAAGAACCATCAACACCGGAGCAATCCACCTTCTCTGTGGCAGACTGGCAGTGTCGTCAAGGGTCAGAGTCGGGTTGACATGGGCGGTGGGTGAATTAAATCAAAGGTGGGGTGTGGTGGGTTGACGGAGTCGCCGGTGGGTGAATTGAAACAGAGGTGAGGTGTGCTGGGGCAATGGAGTCAGCGGTGGAAAGATTGAAGGTAAATTATGGTGGTCGTGCATCCCTCGACATTGGAAATATTGAAGGTGGGGTGTAGTGTTGTGCATCCGTCGGTGGTGGAAAGATTGAAGGTGGGGTGTGTTGGGTCGACGAGCGACTCCGGGAAGGGGAAGGAGCAAAAAAGAAAAAAAAGGAAAGAAGAAAAGGTAAATAGATAAAGGCAAAAATAAAAATAAAAAAAGGAAAAATTGGAAATTACTAATTTACCCTCAAAATGGACGTTCTTGACTGAAGTTAACATTTTGGCCAGACGGAAGGGCCAAGACTTAGTAGTTTGTTACTTGAGGGGTCAAAAATGTTTTAAAAAAGATAAAGGGCTAAAACGGGACGATGTAGGTAGTTCAGGGTCTCCCAAGTTATTCGCCTAAACTAAATAATTGGTAAAACCATAATTTCATGTAGCATTTATGCGGATGTATCTCATGTTATTAGTGTTTTTCCACTCATTCAAGATCCCGATACTGAAAAATATTGAAGATTTTGACCATCTCAAAGGAAAATATATGATCAATACTCAAATCCATACATTTAAAAATGGAGAAATTACCTAATTCAAGGTTGCGAGTACAAAATACTAACTTATCCATGGCACTTGAAGATATGATTAAGTCCCTTACCTGGAGCCTGATGCAATTCCAATAAGACATGAGATCATTCCAAATATGAGGCAAGCTCGAGTATCCAAAATTTTAATAATCAAGTTGGGATAATATCTCATGCATAGAGCAATTTTGAGGAAATTATTTCAAAAATGCCACCTCAACCTGTAATGCACCCAATAGCAAATGTAAGGGCCATAACACTAAGAATTGATGAAAGTTTGCAAGATGGTGATCCCAAAATTTTGGCAGATTTGGGTGTACAAACCGAGGTAATTTCAAAGAGAGAATTGAGTATCGAGACCGTGGAATTGCAAATTAGTTAATAAAGACAAGGTTCTTCCAAAATTTCCATTGATCGGTTTTGAGAAAACACTTACACCATTCCACGAAGCAATGATTGCTGGAAGAAAACATGAAAGTAACATCTTTAAGACTTTCATAGATTGCGAGGTAAATAAGCCCTTCCTCAATCTTATCAATAATGTTCATCATTATTCTAAATTTTGAAGGAGATTTGTAATGACAAAAGAAATGGTGCCATGCCACACCCCATTGGTGATGACATGGGGGGCTTATCTTCTAGATATTTTTATGTCTCATCAATTTGCAGGAAGATGTACCTAAATTGGATGTAAATGAAAAATCTTACCATCTTCCAAATAAGCTTGAACATAAGGTGATGAATTGTGATATTCCATTTGATGAAGTGGGAGAAATTAAAATGCTGCAATTGCATGGGTTGGAGGAAATACACATAAATGAGCATAATGATTCGATCATTTATAAGGAGAAGATTAAGGCTTGACATGAACAAAACTTTCATAAAGGACTTTGAAAAAAGAGACATCATCTTATTATATCAGTCTCACCTGAAACCTTTCCCAAAGAAGTTCCAGTCTCGATGGAAAAGTCTATATGTTGTGATTCACGTATTTCATTATTGAACAATTTGTGTGTGTGATGAAGAATCGCACAAGGTGTTCAAATTGGATTGCCAAAGGTTAAAACCTTACCACAATGATATCAAAATGGAGGAAATTGATGAATTGGTTTTTGAGGTACCAAATGATGATTAATAATTAATGGGTAACTATGTGAATCAAGGCGCTACTTGGAAGGTAAAGAGAAAAAATGATAAAAGTAGCAAGTATCATGACTCCCCTATATATACTAGCAAGTATCATGACTTATCCCAGGATTTTTCATCTCATTACATACAACACATCACATATCACAATGACAATGACATCCCAAGTAGCGCATTTGGGATGTCACTGGATGGGGGAGCACGGATAAAAATCCTGGGATAAGTGACATCAGATTAGGTAAAGAGAAGGTAAGCCGGATTAGGTAAAGAGAAGGTAAGCTTAACCAATATTATATTGGGGTAAAAATAGGTTTAAATTGAAAAAAAATGATAAAAGTGGTTAGGTGAAAACCCCGAAAGGGCCAAAAGGGTGCCTAAGTAGAGTGAGAGAAAACAATGGAATAATTTTTAGGGCTTGTTCTGCATGATCACTAATGATACGAGGAATGCATGCTTTCTTCGAGTATTTAGCAGCTCTTTTTCTATGCTTTTGTTAGTGGATAATTAGGATTATAGGTGATTTGCATGATAAAGGGTTGAAACCATCTTGTTTTGTTTTCTATGCTAACTTCTCTATTTTGTAAAGGATTTGTAGTCTAATGGGATTTTTCCTCCATGAGTGATCTAGATGTGTTTTTTTTGAGATTAGATGGAAGATCTTCATTGGACAAGGTCATTCGCAATGATAGTAGTAGATAGAAGGCCAATCGCGAGATTGGTAGAAGAATTAAGGCCATTGAACCCATTTGTAGTAGATTGAAGAAAGTGGAAGAAGAAAAAAGGCAAAAGGAGAAAAAAAATTCAAGGCTAATCAGAAGTATTCAACGGGCACGGTCCGTGCCACGAGAACTACCCAGAAAGATGAGGTCCAGTGAACGGACCGTGCATGTGCCGGATCCGAAAGTTTTGAAAGACGTCCCCAAAAGATAGACAATGCAAATATGCACTGTATGTGCCACTTAGAAGATGGAAAACAAGGCCCAAAGAATAGGTCGTGCAATTATGTACGGTCTGTTCCCTAAGCCATTAGCACGGTCTGTACCACCCTGTTGACCATGGTTTTGACCAGCGGATTTTTGGATTTCTCTCTCTTCCCATTATATAAAGTGGTCCTTATCCATTAGTTTCAAGTGGTAGGTGGATCTGAATAGTAAAAAATATATATTGTTATTTCTCTTCATTATTTCATAAACTGTTCACTGGCACAGTCCATACTACTCTGTTGACTAGGGTTTTGACCAATATTTTTTTGCTTTCTCTCTCTTCCCGATTTACAGAGTGGTCCGTATCCATTAGTTTCAAGGGGGAGGCACATTTTAATAGTAAAAAATAATTTTTTAATCTCTTCATTCATATCACTTCACTCATGGCATTTAAACCCATCAAAGCCATGAGTTTGATTCTTGTAGATTAATTTATGACTTAGGAGTATTTGCAAGCATGTATTAACTTTTGACTTGGGAGACTCTTATATTCATGTCTATTTTTATGCTATTATTATCATGCTCAAATTTTTTCTTATGCTTCTTGCCATGTTTATGTGAAGGATAAGATTATGATGTACACTTAGTAAATTCTTTGCATGATTTAGTGCTAGACTTGGGAATGAACCTGGAAGTATTACGTTTCTAAGTCTGTTTGCTTGAGGGATGTAACCACGAGGTCGTTGGATACATATGTGTCTTGGATTAGATTAGAGGTAGTCTCTTGTTGGGTTATTTTGCAGACAATAAGCAGGGTCATTCGATAAATGGCCCAGGTGATGTTATTGACTCGATTGGGGTCCTAGGATAATGCGCAAAGGTCATATCCTGAGTTTGTTAGAACTAGGCGAGGAATGCCCTTAGAGTTATGATGATGAGTTACTAATGTTCTAAGTGACACAAAATGGGCTTATGATGGGTTTCACAGTGTAGGTCCCGGTGACCCATGCTACTCCCGAGTTTAATTTAATGCGTGTGTTCACAGTTTTATTAACCTCTGGAGTGAGAGCTAGAGGTGGTAGTGACAGTGCACTTCTAGCTATACATGGAGGAAGTGAGATTTTTAGTAGGTTGTAGAACGAAGGTGTGACAGACCAAAGGAGCTTCCAGGGAATCAACGTCTCTACATCGTGTGATATTGCATTGAATAGAATTATATGCCTTAAATGTGAATAGGAGTTGAGGATAAAATCTTATAGTTAATTATGTGATGCAAATGCCCCAAGGTCCTTTATATAATATCTTTATCTCGTATTTGTAGTTTATGCTCGTAATTAGTAGATTAATCATTTCAAATCAAAAACCCCAAAGTTTTCTTCTCCTGACACACATATGGAATGACACATGTGTGTGACCTTTGTGATCCTATATTTTAAACCCCTAGATCTCCATGGATGACATCCTAGCTTACCACTATTTACTTTTTAGAAAGTTTCAGAAAAGGTAGTCTGTCTATAAGCTTATGGATAGTTCACTGTATTTTTTACCTTGAATGTTATAATTTTTTAAATAAATTTTAATAATTTTAGAAGTTAAAACAAGTAATAATATGTATTTTATTGTGAAAATATAAAATATAAAATTATATAAAATTATTATTATTTTTTAAAATTTAGTATGTAATTTAATAAATACAGTGTATAAGGAAAAAAATACGTGGACTGTCCAGAAACTTGAACAGACCGTCTGTCAAGAGACCTACTCTTTAGTTTTTAGTAGTTAGAAGTGAGTAAAGGAGCAAAACTATAAATTTCTATCTTTGATTGGGTAGTGCCCCTGGTTATTCATTGAAATGATGACCCCAGGGTACTCCATCAATCACATTCACTCTTTATGTGTGTCAAGCTTATTAGATTCATGATTGTAACGACTAGGTCATTTTTTTTGTATATGCCTACACCTTAATGATTTGTAGCATGAGTATGTTTTCCTTTGCCTTAGCATAATTAGTAATTATTAATATACTTTATAGTTATTCTAAACAAATATTAGTTGTATTTTTGTAATTTGAAGCTACTGTGAAGTATTTCAACCAAGAAATTAAATCGGAAAACATATAAATCATAACAATTGAATAATATCAATTAACATGTATAATCAGATTAGATAAATCAAAACAATCTAAAAATTAAGAACAAGAGAATCGGTACAAATAATCAGAATAAAGAATAAGAGTTTAGAATCTTAAAACAGATCTCCAATGGTTTCAGTCGTCGGATGAAATAAAGAGTTCTTAGAAAATAAATTCAAATAAAAATAATGCATTCTTTACGATTAAACTGGTATGAAATGATATCTAATTCTATGGAAAAGCTAAGTTTAAATACTTGTAAAAGTCTGAAGGAGATCTAATTTTGTGCAGACCTTCCTTGGGATTTATGCCAACTACGACTTGGTCGTGGATCCTTGGTGGCCCTACGTTAGTCGTCGTTCTTCTCTTCTTTGTCTTCGTTCTTTACTTCGGGATCAATGATAGTTCCACTGGTCTTTATTTTTAGTTCAAATATTCAGCATATTGTTAAATCCCTTTGATTTCTTCAATTTTTCGTAGCAGTTCAGGATTACAAAATTACAATCATTATGTGTCTAGAGTAATTCTAAAGTATTTCCAAGGGAGGCCTAGCAGTAAATGACAAGCATCCATCAGAACCACATCACAGTATATATTACCACGATAACTCTCCCCAATAGAAAAACTCACCAAAACACGTTTGGAAACAGTTACATCCATACCTTTACTTAGCCAAGCAAGCTTGTAAGGCTTGGGATGAGTTTCAACATTAAGCCCCAATTTCGAAGCTACAACTTTAGAAATCACATTCTCACGACTGCCGCATCGATAATAAAGGTGCTTACCTTCCATCCAATAGTGCAAGTGGGCTGGAACAGATTGGTGCGTAACCACTCGGTCTGATCAGGTGCACGAGGGGTCAAGAAGGTCCGTCGCAACATCAAAAGAGGACTGATGTCTCCCAAAACATGTTCCTCAACTACTGCCTCCTCAGAAGTGTCATCATCATAGATGGGGTTATCAACAATGTTGTCAGCATTAGGGGTGGTAAATGGGCGGACGGGTCAAATACGGGTTGGGTAAAATGAGTAATTAAAAAATATGGGTATGACCCATTTTAACCCAATTTATGATAGGTAAAAAATGGGTCGAGTCAAAACGGGTCGAGTTGAAACCCGCTCAACCCGTGGGTTGAAAGTCATTCAACTCACAGGTCAAAAATGGGTAAACCCGTGGGTTTCAACCCATATATAAACCCATATGAAGTTATGTATCAACCCATATGGAGTTATGTATCAACCCATATAGGTAAAATCCATGGGTTTCAACCCATATATTGACCCATATGGGTTTATATACCAATCCATATGGGTAAACCCACGGTCAACCCATAAACCCAACGCGTCCAACCCATAGTTTTAACTACCTATTTGACCCACTGCCCCTTTAACCCAATACTCATTTAACCCATACCTGCTCGGG
>JAULKJ010106661.1:0-15449 GCA_032355405.1 Rubia balearica | reverse complement strand
ATGATGTTAATCTTGCTAGATGAGTATGTTAATGTGGTTTGTTATCATATTTATCCTAAGGTAGCACTAAAAGGTAACATCTTGAATGTTGATTGTTCTAGGTTAAACCTAATAGATGCTTTGTTTGGTTAAATGGCTAGGCATTTAGTAGAATACTTGTAGTTGTTATCAAATCTATAGTTCTTTATGTATGATGTCATTGATGAAATACCTTTAGGCATTGTTTGTCGAAAATGATCATTAATGAGGTTTATAAATAGTCATCGATCGCTTTTGTGAATTACTCTTAAGAAGAAATGAATGTTTATCTTCGAAATGGAAGTGATAACATTCACCATAGGTAATCAATGTGATTGAATGAGTGTTTGTTTCTATGATCTATAAGAGGTTTGGAAGTGAGAATCAATTGCCCCCAAGGCTTTGTCATTTGTGATTTTATCATCTTTTCTTAGTTGTTGCATGAGTAGCATTATTACCTTTATATTCTAGTAGTCTCGTGTTTACTTTTATAACTTAGGAAAAACAAACCAAACCACCCCCATCCCCTTTACTTGCTTATATATAAACACACACACACACACATATATGCATATATATATATATATATGTTTATATCCACCTTCTATGCATGAACTCTTAGGAAAATTTCTCTTCCTCTTGGAAGACCCCGGTTTGCCACTATCTACTTAGTTGTATTAAGGAAGCACTTTAGAGCTATAAATTGCAACTTTGAGAAGTACAACATCAACCTCCCAACCACAACAGTGATGTTCAAAGGGAGGAAATACGATGTTGAAGATGAAGTTGGACACTAACCACTAATGGAAAGATTGCAATATTTCACAATGCCAAAAGGTTTCAAGCTACTAACCTAGATTAAGGCGTATGATGCAAAAACTAAGCCAAAGGAATTCTTGCACTCCTACAGAAGAAGCATGAGGTTTTGATACGCACCCATCCAATTGGTGTGTAAGGCCTTCACAATTTACTTTTTAGGAACAATGATAGTTTGGTACGACTGCATACCCAGAAGAAATATACAAATTTAGAGCCATTTAGTAGATCAGTTCATGGGTACATTCCACCAAAAACAGAAGATCACAAAAACATTCATGGACTTAAGGAACATTTGAAGGTCATTTGCAAGGATAGTAGAAGATATAAAAGGTCATTTGTAAGGATGGTAGTAGACTGAAGGCCACGGACTCCAAAGTGTAGTGATAGATGAAATTGGGACCAGGAAAGGAGAAACAGAGGGATTTTTGTTCGAGATTGCATGGAGTTATGGAAAAATTCCAAAAAGAATCACCCTTTGAGAGTGTCACCATTGGATTTTTCTTCTTGAGCGCTATGAAATCGACCACAAGAACTCCCAAATTGGACCAACGGTTCACCCGTTGCGGAGCAAAGAAGTTAGCAAAACAAACCAGCCACGGTCGGCGTGGACCGCACAAGCTCGACAGAAGCTAAAAGATAGCACGGCCCATGCCACTTGTCATGACATGTGTCAGGGGGCCTTGGAACGACCCGTACACCCGATATGGGCTGTGCTAAATTCCAACACGAAGGGTTCCCGTTTTGGCTGGCGGTACACTCAAAACCACATTTTCACTCCAAAACAGCTAAGTATGGGAGCAGGACCCTCTGTTTTACATGGCCCACATAGTTTCAAATCACAAATGCTAAGACCAGCCCACGGGGTGTGAAGAATGACTCGGGGAGCACCGAGGTACTGAGAAAATGGAGGTTCCAGCTGACGGGGTGCGTTAAACGAAGTGGGACGCAAACCAGATTGAGCAAAACGAAGAGCCAGCCGATAACCCGCGCTGATGCAAGGTGGAACGACACATGCCAGAACCGGTGCCCCGATCTAGCATGACCCGTGCCAAGGTTGGTGTTCCGCGCCAGCACGAGCCTCCTTGGCCGGCACGCTCCAGTGGCGACTGCTAGGGTTTTTGCCACTTTTGGGTCCAATTACCTACTATTATATATATGGACCTTAGTTTACTAGGGTTTAAGTTAATTCTCATTTTTAGATCTCAATAGTAGACTAGAGAGAGAATAAACTCTTCCTTCTCTCTAAATTCTTTTCTTTTCATCTTTTTATTTTCTTTTTCCCAAAGGTTTTGAATCCAATGAAATACTTGGCTTCAAAGCTTAGTGAGTATGGATCTAACTTGGGGATTATATTTGTATTTATGTGATAATGTTTATTTTGTGAGATTTCTAGATCTACCTATTTATATGTGTTTTTTAATTATTATGTTGGCTTGTTCTTAATATTCTTGTGAATTGCATGATTGTCATACTTTGTTGGCACACAACCGAGTCTACTTTCATGTTGGAACACTATTGCTAGTCCCCGGTTAAGGAAGTCTGAAGGGTTGTGGATAGAGATAGATTAGGTAGCAAACTAGGATAATTTTATTAATCCTAGAGCCATCGATAAGACGGCTACTTCCTTTTCCTTTGTAGGCCTAAGGGTAGTTCGTTTGTGGTGTTTGCACTCTCATAGTTGCAAAGGCAAGACTAATGGAAGATTATATAAGCGCACCTCTATGTGACAGATAGGGGGAATCTTTGACCATTGTCTGCACCGCGTGTCACACACACACACACACACACACACTAGAATAAGGTTTAGTTATTGTATTTGATGAAATCGATGACCGAAATAACATTGACCATGTTACGCAAATATTCCCCTAGTGTTAGTTTATATAGTTTATTTCGTTAATTGCATGCTAGTAGTTTTTAGTTGAAATCCCCCCCAGTAACTATTTTAAAACACTATTTATTCCTAACATGTGGTTGGATTGACGACCCGACCGCCATTGTGTTTAGTTATTTTTAGATTCCTAACATCTCTGTGGGTGATCTAGGTACTTGCCACTATCTACCATTCTTGGAGTATAATGGTAGGAACGAAAACAACATATAAGTTTTATCTTTGACACTTCCCTCTTGGCTTAGTAGATCTCCCGCGAAAGGGTTATTTATTAGCGACGTAGGGAGGGGGCGGGTCAAGGAGACAACCAGAGGAATTACTGCGACATGGATGGCTCGCTCAATATAGAAGGGAGGAAAACCAGTCAGGGGGATCTTCGACCAACAACAACTACAAGGCCTTACCAGCAACCCAGAATCATGTAAACCCAATGGCCAAGATGATAGCAGTCACGAATCCGAGAGACTACATCAGTATCACTATCCCAAAAAATATCATTTGTGAAATCCATAGGTCCACTAGGACAATGGCTATCAATGCATGGAAAACAAAAGCGAGGTTCCCGCTTCCATAGGATATTGTCGAGAAAATGACAACACTAAGTGAAGCAATCACGTTCAGCAAAGAAGACACAGTACTCACCAATCATTTCATAACGATCCTCTAGTCATTACAGTACGGATAGGTAATTCCGAGATACGTTGAGTTTTAGATGATATAAGCGCCATGGAAATACTGTTTGTCAAATGCTTCGACAAACTTGGATTTAAAAGAGAAGATCTCAGAAGGCCAACATCTTCAATAGTCGGCTTCACTTTAAAGGCGGGGTACAACGAAAGCCCCACTAGCCCTCTTATCCTTCATATTCAGAACAATGAGAGCCCAGAATCAGATGCTACTCCAACATTTTGTGAGGTGGGAGGAGCATCAGGGAACCTCCCTCGACCTTCTGTTTCTTCCGGGACCGACGCTCTAAGGAAGTCTTTGCATACCCTTCTTAATTTCTCATGTTAATGCCCATAGGCTCCGAAGAGACAATCTTCAACAAAGTCATTCCTACACCAAAACATGAAAAATGAACATAAGAAACCTAACTTTAGAAAAACAAAAAAAAACACACCAACACTAGTAATCACAACTTTTCTTACCCTTAGGACGTCTTCATTGCATGTGGGTATATTTCCTTCAAAGGCAAACTCTTCTTAGTTAGCTTCCCTAGCTCACTGGACCTTGGTTCAAATGTAACAATAGGGTTCCATTGAGGTATAGGATTACCTTCCTCGTCCTTAAAATAATAATACCTTTTCCTCCAAGGCCCACAGTTACTAGGAAAACCATTAACAAAATGATCCCTGGACATGGTTGGGTAAAAGTTGAATAACCCCCTTTACCGGTAATTCGAAATTCATAAAACCTAATGAAATTCCCAACCTTTACGTCTTCGTTAGAACTTCGGCACACCTCCTAAAAATCGGTAGTTAGGGCCATGCACCTCGGATGAAGTTGTGCAAGAGAAACATCATGAGTACTCAAAATATGCCTCAAGAAATCTAGGACAGGAGGAGTGTTCTAGATCCTCTCACCATCAACATGCAATTTAATTTCAAAAATTATCAAAGATAAATGAAATTTTATTAAACTCGCTAACGATTTGGTATTCATAGTAATATCCATTCCTCGATACTTTGACTAACTCCTTCTTCACCCACACCTTCCTCCCCCAATATTCATTTTTTTTATCATGCACGACCTCACTGTCACCCATATTAGAACGAGTTACTGAAGAATATGATTCAGAGCCTTCATCTACCATATTTGGAATAATAGAATAGAAAAAGAGGCAATACTTTAGGACTATGGGATATAAGGTGAATCCACTCACACTCTAGCAAAGTGAAACAATTTGAGGTACGACCAACAAATCACCCAGTAACTTTTTATACCCATAAAAAATTGTCTCCAAAAGCACACTTATTTTTGGTGAAAATAGACCACTTGAGTCAGTTGAAAATGGGAGGCGTCAATCAATAAGAGAGCCTTGTATTGATTACTTAGCACACAATTAGCTATAGATACCAATTTCTCTGAATTTGTGGAACAGTGTACCTCGTTCCCCAATAAAAAAAAGATTAAACATAAGGATTTTTTACATATCATCCACGATATCATCCACAAAGTCACGTGTCACTTTGTGTTAGCTCCATTAACTTTCCTCAAACCAAGCATGCTACACGCTTATCTTGGGTAATGCTCACAAACAATGCACCCACACTAAACTTCATGGCTGGGGAGGGAGATTTCTTATGGTGTCCGCGCAGTACAAGCCAGATGCAGCATTGCTCCAGCCAAGGATGATAGAGTGTTGGAAATAACTCTCATAGATTCATAGGGATGGTGCACATCAGTGTTGTTAGGTTTAATGCATTCAAGATTCAACAATAACAAAGAAAGAAAGGTAAATTAAGGTGAGACAGATGAATGAACAATGAAGATCATTGAAATTATAGGAAAAAATATGGCATCATATAGTATATTATAGAGTAAAGGTGTCAATATGTTATAAAATATCAATAACACTCTTCTACATTTATTTTTAGCTAAACGAATGTTCCTTGTATTCCTATGAATCAAATTTACATAAATTCTAACTAAACTTCGAGTCTCTGCATTTCCAACTACAATGGCCATTTTTCCTTTCTATGAGGCATTGCAATTTTATCAGCACCAAACACGGGAAAAGCTCTCTTCAGCTAATTATCTGATTCTATGGTGATAACATGTTTTATAAGAAAATTCTAGTTGTCTCCATGGCATCGGTTTGCCATCCTACGAACCCAATCCCCTTAAGCATCAAAATGTATAATGTTTCATCAGGCTAGCAGCTCTTGAGTTCCATTCACCGAAGAAGTTCGGCGGCGTCATATATCCTATGAGCTTTGCACAAATCTAGAAGCCCCATATTGTGAGTACTCACTGTAGGCGGGAAGCTGTTGCTCTCCATATCTTTCAGTAAACTCCAGTTCATTATATACTCAATATCTTCATCTACCATCCCATCTCTTCACACACACACACACACGATAAAAGTGTCTTATATGTGACTTCATCAAGGTCGATTCCTCTGCTAAGAATGTCATAAACTCAGTGCCTCAAGCCTTTCTCTGGTTTCACATCGGACTGACCATCATGTTGTAAGTGCTCACAAACACCTCATCAGGCTTATGAGAGGGCCACCAGACAAAGAAACATTGAAACTTCCCTGTTCCTTCACACAAGCCTCAAATAATTCCGAGATATATTCTGCCAAATCGGTACTCAGCTCATCTACATTCTCATAGACTTTTAATTCCCTTCCATATATTTTAATCTCAGAAAGAACCATACTTTTCACAAAAAAACTACAGCACTCAACTACATTGCATAATTAACCATAACAAAAACAACAGGGTAAAGATCAGTCCCTCAAAACATGAGAATTAAAATGACCACTTAAAGTTGCAACCTAAAAAACACATTAGTTTGTGTGACAGTGGTTGGATATCTTTCCGTGTGGATAACGTCTATTGCATGGAGAGATTTTGTCAGTTGGTGTCCACTCCTTGTCTACGTGAACACTTCGTTGACCTCGATAAGTTTCCTTTTATATGGGTTGAGTAGGATCGTTTCTGAAAATTTGGAAGCTATGTGATAAGTAAAATAATGAGGCCCTAAGAAAATAAAAATTGATCTGATTCGGATTTAAATTTAAAAGTTAATTCATATCTCACCTTTTGTGGGATTTATAACTTTATACTAACTTCACATAATTTGTACTCGTGTAACATAATTTGTATGTATTCCTCAGGTACAATATAATTTGGATATAAAGTTGATTTGAATTATATTTTACATAGTAACAGTAAAAAATATTTGGGGTCTCAAATTTGTACAAGCTAGTATTCTGCAATACAATGTATACTGGGATTTTTTTTAACTAACAAGTAATTTACATGTTTAAAAATAAAAAAAATAATTGCAAAATCATTATCCATAATTTTAGAGATTAACCATCACGATAACTTTTATAATACTAGAGATACGATGTGGAAGATACATTCCTATATGCATATGCATTATCATTATCCCACACATAATTTAAAATAAATTTATTTTAAAATTTTTACATACTAATAGTAAAATTAACACACACAAAATTGGGCCCAAAAAATTTGAAACCCAGTGCTGGAGAGTCCAATAGAACAACTCTTAGCCAGCCTTGAGATTGAGCCTAATGTTTGGCCATACATATAGCACTTCTCTTATTTATAATTTGTCTTCTAATCTTATCATGAGATAGTATCACAATTTTCAGACTTCCAACACACACACACACACACAAAAAATCAATAAAAACACTCATGCCCAAGGTTAATTGTATGGTATCCCTAGGGTACCATAAACACTTCCCACGGATATTTTGTGTATTTCATTCTCTAAATAGGTGCATTATGTTAATTAAGATCGTGCATTATCATAATTTATTCTTATTACTATATAAATATTAAGTAAAGTCTTGGAAAAGATCGTCTTTCCATAAGCATGTAAAAAGATGGGGTTGGATTAGAATTATAAAAAGGTAAAATTTCTTAGTTGCAATATTTAAAATTTATTATGCAACGTACAGTAGTTATAAGTTTATGACCCGATTAATAAAACCAAAAAAATTATCTTAATTTCTTCTAATTTATAGTTTAAATCTTGGTCTTTGCATAACTTAGGGAAAAACCGTCTTTCAAGAGACGGACTCTAAATATTATATGCAAAAATAATAATATCGAAATGCACATTCTACCTCTATCTATACTAATAACTAAAGCAGCAAGTTTTTTGCCAAGTGGCACTCCCACATTTTACCTCAGCCCTTAAATTAAATATGTTTTTAATAAATTATATATTTAAATTTAACACTGTATACTTTTCAATGCACTTTTTGAAAACGGAATAGGCGACAATTAATACAGCCATAGTACTCAATTTAATCTAATCGTTTGTAGCAAAACATATATTTTTGATAATATTTCAGTTCTCTAAGTTCTCTTCTCTTTCCTCCTTTCTGTAACCGAAATCAGTTATCATCTCACTCTAACAGCTAGTTTTAGCATGATTTCTCACCGGCAACCATGGCCGATCCTCTTCCTGGAGGCACGAAAAATTGTTTAGCAGCTCTGAAAACCAAAAACAAACCCTGCTTACTTCCCTGCCCAATAACCCCGAGATTACCCCTAAAACCCAGCACCTTGGAGACGCCTCTTGTCTATCCTCTGCCCATGATATCGACACCCCATCGCCACACTACTCAAAAGCTCTAATCGGAAAGTACCTCAAGGGGAAACCCATCATGGAGCAATTGGAGATTTCTTTCAAAACAGACGGTTTCAACGAAAGATACCAACTGGGTTCCCTCGCTTACAAGCATGTGTTAATTCGGTTTGAAGAGGCGGCTGATTTACAGAGATGCTGGCTTAAGGGGGCCTGGAACTTCAACGGTTCGATCATGAAGATCCTAAAGTGGACTCCGGACTTCTACCCAAATACAGAATCTTCCATTTTTCCGGTTTGGGTGACCATACGCAACCCTCCACTTTATTACTATAATTCTGCTGTTATCGTTGCTATTGGTAATACCCTAGGTTCTTTTATCAAAATGGATGCAGCCACTGAAGCTTTGAATAGGCCTTCTGCCATTAAAATTTGTGTGGAAATAGATTTGTTAAAACTAGTTAAACACACAATTAGATTAGGATCCCTTACTTCCAATAAGAATTTCTAGTGGATTATGAAGATATCCCCTTATACTGTACGCATTATGCTAAAATTGGCCACAACCAAGGCAATTTTAGGAAACTTAATACAAACCTTTCACCCATTAAAGCTTGGTTACCATCAGACGATGCTCCTCAATTGAAACAAGCCAATGTTGTCAATATAAAACCTACCAATCAGGTTACAAAAACTACCACTAGTCATCCACATTCATAGAATGTTGATCCTTCCAATGCTCCAACCCCTGAGATCCTAGCCCCTGCTCCCTAAGCTCCAAAGATATCTCCACTACATGCTATAACAAATCCTTCGACCAATTTAAATGTCTATGGATCACTCTCCTTTGCTCCTAATCCCATACACATTCGGGATACTATTGTCCCTAAACCAGCCACACCTGGATCCTCTCCTGATTCTACAAAAAAAATCTCACTCTAGCCTAATACCAGATCCTCCTATGCTAAGGATGGTATCCATATCACCCCAGGTAGTAGCCCTTTCTCTTTCTCCCCACTAAATTCTACTGACAAGGTCTCCTCAACAGGTTACCTCTGACACTCTTCAACATCTCAAAATTAATATTGTAAGGGGTAAACTAAGGAAACCTAATTACTTTACTCAACTAAATAAAATGATGCTTAGATCATCATCAAAGAGCTCTAAATCTGGCTTAGAAATCCTACTACTAAGAGGCTTGATAGGGGACTATGCTCTGCGGACTGGTTAGCTAAATTCCCCTTTTCATCCATTCAAATTTTGAATAGGCAGTCATCGGATCATTCACCTATGCTCCTATCTATTGGAACCAATATAGCATCTGTGCCTAAACCTTTCAGGTTTATAAACATTGGGTATAATAGGTTTGATTTCAACCTTTTGATTAAATCTAACTGGGATATCTACATGCCTCAAAAAGAAATGCTAGGATTTTATCTCAAACTTATTTGACTAAAAAAGGTCATTTTAGCCTGGAACAAAAATGAATTTGGCAACATTGATTCTAATGTTACCAAAGCTGAAAGCAACCTTAGGGTAGCTTTATTAGATTATGATATTTCTCAAAATGATCATAATTTAACCCAGCTTAACAAGTCCAAAGCTGAACTAATTAAAGCTTTTAAAGAATAATTATTTTTTTGGAAACAGAGGCTAAAGCCAAATGGTTAAAGCAAGGGGATGAAAATACCAAGTATTTTCATAATTTAGTTAAAGAGAGGAGGTCCAGATTTCATATTACTAAAGTTAAAAGCTTTGATGGTACTTGGTTGGAGGACATTGGCCTAATTGAAAAGGAGGCTGTAATTTTCTACAAAGATCTACTTACGGATGAACATAGTCCCACTGCTGGTCTTTATTTTTCCAGCTTTCTAGGACAGATTCCAAGTTTAGTTACAAACGAAGATAACCAAGATTTACTAAGTCCTATTACTATGGGGGAATTAAAACAATAGTTTTTTTTATCTTAATAAAAATAGTAGTCCGGGTCCTGATGGTTTTACTGGCTGCTTTTATATTAAGTCTTGGGATATTATTGCTCAGGATTTACTTGCAGTAGCCAATGATTTTATCTCATCCTCAGCTATTCCTAATGGCATTGGGAGCACTTGGATTACACTGATTCCTAATAAACAGACCACTACTAGCTTTACTGATTTTAGACCTATTTCACTTTCTAATGTTTCTAATAAATTTTTTCCAAGATAATCACATAAAGAATCAATCCTTTGATGGATAAATTGATTTCTCACAATCAGTCAGTTTTTTTTAAAAAAAGAAAAAGGACATTTCCGAAAATGTTTTCTTTCTTCTAGAGATGATCAGGTTTTTAGACATTAAACAAAAATCACCTAATTGCATAATTATATTGGATCTAATGAAGGCCTTTGATAGGGTTAGTTGGCCTTTTCTTAACAACATTCTTCTACATTTTGGTTTCCGTGGTAAGGTTGTGCATACTGTTATGAAAAATTTCTCCAGTGCTTCTTTTTCTATTTTAGTTAATGGAGAAACAGTGGTTTTTTCAAATCCTCAAGAAGTATAAAGCAAGGTGATTATCTATCCTCTATCCCCTTTTCTCTTTAATCTGTTCAATGAGTCCCTCACTAGAGCTCTGATCTTTGTTTTGAGAACAACAAGATTGACTATTTTCAACTGCCTCCAAATTCTACACCTATTTCACATTTAAGTTATGCGGATGATACTATCATTTTTCTAAAGTCCATTGAAAAGAATCTCATAAGAATGAAAGTCTTTTTACAGGTATTTGAACAAACTAGTGATCAGAAGATTAACTTTAACAAATCTGATTTCTATTTGAGCAAATATGCTTCTCTGGCTAAAATTAACCAAGCTAGGCACATTATTGACATGAAAATAGGAGTTTGGCCTTTTAAATATCTAGGAGTCACTATATTTAGAGGCAGATTTAAAAATGTCTACTGCAGAGCTATTATTGAGCAGATTGACTCTAAGATTCAGAACTGGAAAAATAGATGGCTATCAATGGGGGGTAAAATAGTTCTAATTAATTCATGCCTTTTCTCTATCCCCCAGCATGTTTGGGCAGTCCTTAAGCCTACCACTTTTGTGATTTGACAGATTGAGAAAAAATTAGCAAATTTCTTTTGGGGTAATCTGGATGACAGGCCTAAAAAGCACTGTAAAAAATGGTCAAGCTTGTGTCTTCACACAAAACAAAATGGAATAGGTTTTAGGTCACTAAAATCTATTATTAATGCTTGCAGTCTTAAACTTTGGTGGAAATTCCCAATAGGAGATTCTTTGTGGTCTAAATTATTGTGGTCTTTAGCTGACTCCAATAGGAAATCTCTTAACTGGAAAAGGATAAAGTTAGTTAATCAACTGGCTGAAAGTTTAACAAAGGTAATTCATGGAGATGGAAAGTGCCTCTTCTGGTATTCTAACTGGACTGACTCGGGACCCTTAATTGATCAAATTCCGCCTCAGGACTCCTCCGTCCAAATTATTCCATCTTATTGTACTGTCTCTAATTTCATCTCTAACCAAAATTATTATCTCCCTCATATAGCTTCCTCTATTTCACCTGATACTTTTCTTATTTTGCAGGAAGCTTGCACCATTCCACACGTACCAGATAAACTAATCTAGAAGCCATATCCAAATGCAAGTTTCACTTTCAGATCTTCATATAAGGTTTCAGCCAATAAATCAGGTAGTAGAGCTTCCCTTCACAAAATTTGGAATTCTGGAATCCCTAAAAAGATCTCTGTTTTCATGTGGAAATTGATCAACTGTCTCCTACCTTTTGATGACATTCTAATAAGGTATGGCTTTCAACTTGCCTCTAAGTGCGCTTTTTGCAATAGTTAATATTCAATAGATTATTTTTTCAACTCTTGTCATATTGCCTCTCATGTCTGGAATCAAATGCTATCTATCATACATATTCAGCCTATTCATTTCCCCTCTCTTTGGGATAGATTATGGTCAGTGTGGAATCTTCATGGGAACTCATCTTGTCATAGGATTTTAATCTCAATTATTCCTTCACTCATTTGTTGGTTTCTCTAGAAAGGTAGGAATAATTTGATTTTTAATGCAGTCAAACCCTCTGCTGAATCCATAGTTAAGGACATTAAACATGAAATCTATTTTTGATGTTGGCCAAACTAATACAATCATCTAACATCTCAGATGTAGACTTCATCGCATCTGGACTAATCCCAGCAATGAGGCCTCCTCCTAAACCTGTGATAAAAATTGTTAGGCGGTCAAAACCCTGTAACTCACCTTTCAAAACCAATGTTGATGCTTCTTGGACACAAAATGGACAAACTAGGATTGGTATCATAGTTAGGTCAGCCAATGGGGATATGATTCATGCTAAATCTGATTACATAATATGTAATTCACCGCTCCAGGCTGAAATAATGGATTTAATGTTAGGCATTTCTCTTACTGATCAGTTGGAAATTAGGTCTGAACTGGAAAGTGATTGCCTATTAGCTATCCAAGCAATAAAGAACCAACTTTGGCTAACTGGAAACTCTATAATCTGGCAGATAGAGTTAGTTCACTGCTTAATGGAAGATAATTAATCCACACACATAGGCAAGGTAACAAGGTACCTGATTCTATTGCTAAAAGCCAGGATTTTAGCTGTTGGTAATACATTTCCCCAGCATGAATTGGATTCTGACATTAGGGGACTGATTGCTTTAGATAAACAAGGATTTCCTGATATCAAGTTTTCTTTTCTTTCGTTCGGATGCTACTAACTTTGCTCTCTTCTCTTATAGGATTCCACAATGACTATCTGCTGCCACAAATTTGTGCCATGGTTATAGGGATGCAGATGTCTGCATTAAGTTTTTTTTGGAAAGATGAACCTCAACTCTTGCTCGGCTGCTTTAGTTTACTTTTTTGGATTCTTCTAGTGGCCTGTAATTATAAGGATTACCTTCATAAACAAGCTTGTTTGTGTTGGTAATCATGCACATTTCATTACATTAGTTTCTACACTAGTTTCTACTTTCTTAGAACATCTACATCTTTTTCAAGTCCGGCCTATCTAAGTCGAAACAGGAGGTGGATGCTTACGATGAGGAACACTTGAAAAAGTAAAAATACTCTATTTGTAACCTTTTATTTTTAGGTTTAGGGTGCCTATAAATCTCCTACATCTCTAGGAGATGTCTTATAGTAAAAAAAGAGAGTAGAATTTCTATTTACATTACATTTACATTTCACTAAAAAAAAATTTAAAAAAAAATGACTCCCTTTGTTTCTCTATTTGTCGCACACTTATCTAATCGAGATATTTTTTAAAATGGCGTACTTTTCCATTTTTGACAAGATCCCTTTAATTTTATCCACTCATTCTACTTTTTACTTTCTACATTCAATTTCATACACTCATTTTTTCACCTAAATCCAAGCAATTGAAATTATGGTGACATAAATAGAAAAACTGAGAGAGCATGTAGCATGTAATTTTAAATGGAAATTTGTTACAAGTTTTTTTTGTGACACATGTTACAAGTTAGTGAAATTAAAGAATTAATTTCTTCTTCTCTAACTGTTTGCAATTTCCTCTTCAACTAGGTGGGATGTTGACATACCTAAATTATTGATTGAGGGGCCAATTTTGATAATGTCCAAAGGAGGTGCCGGTTTGGCCATGTTCACCATGGGTTAGTTATATTATAAAATAAAGTGCATTTATATTCCCTAATTTTTCTTTTAGTACACTTATATCTTTCAATGTTTTGAAAGTGTATATATACCTCCAATTTTTTATTTGTGTACATATAATCCTCACTTTGTCGATCACAACCTATAAGGGTATGTGAGCACTTTCAAAAAATTGGGAGGGTTATATGTTCACTTTTGAAAAACTAGGAGGGTATATGTGCCCATTTGAGAAACCGTGGGCATATGTGCACTAAATAAAAAATTTGGGGGCATAAATGCATTTTACCCTACATTATATTAATATTGTAGTAGTACTCAACAATTTCAAATGCAATTTTATAGTATGTATTTTTGGTTTTAAACAGAGCTTTTTATAGTTTTACAAGAAAAAATAATAGCTTGTGACACGATGATAACAATGCATTTTACCTTATATTATATTAATATTGTAGTAGTAGTTAAAAATTTCAAACACAATTTTATATACCTTTTTGGTTTAAAACTAGGCTTTTTATAGATTTACAAGAAAAAATAATAGCTTGTGACAAGAGGATAATAGCGCATTTTACCCTATATTGTATTAATATTGTAGTAGTGGTCAACAATTTCAAACGCAATTTTATGTATCTTTTTGGTTTAAAATAAGGGTTTTTTTTATTATAGTTTTACAAAAAAACGAAGCTTGTGACACGATGATAACAATGTATGCCACAGTTTTGAGGTTTCTGATCGCACCCAGAACCACCGCTGTTGGTGCCTACGCCGCCGGTTTTAGGCCGCCGGTTTGCATGGTGATGTCTTTCGTATGGTGGTGATTCAGGTCAATAATTTGGTTTAACTCAAAGACTAAATTACATTCGATTGTGCTCACCATGGATTTCTACATGGAAGAAGTATTCCAACTGTCTCAGCTTTATATTTATAAAAATTTAATAGCATATTTGAATAAATATATAAACAATGATATTGTTCAGTTTACTGTAACAATTAGGTTTAAATATCAACTTTTTATTTATAATTATTATACATAAATGAATATATTAACTGTCAAATATATATATTGAACAATGTGGTAGTGATTAACCTACAAATATAGGTGGGATGGAGTGAGTAGATCAAATCAACAATGGATTTCGTGATACTTCCTCCGTCCCACAAGTAATGACATATTTACTTTTTTTTAAAGTTAAATTTGATAATTTTTGACCATAAATATAAATTAATATATAATAAATATGTCATGTGAGATATTGTTGAATTCATTTTAACATATATTTTCTAAATATCATTTTCTATACAAAATTGGTATATGTAGCAAAAGATATTAACGGTCAAACATGATCATTGAACACCGTAAAAAAAGGCATTACTGCTGGGACTATGTTACTATAGAATACATAGCTATAGAAAAAAGGAAACTTCGTAAACCATAAATTAATTTTAAATGGAGACTTTGTAAACTAAAAATTACAGATTCAAATTATTTTTTTTTAAAATATTAAAAATTAACCTACGAGTAACAAAGGAACTCAACGTGATAATTATAAATAATATAAAAATATTAATTATTTAGAATTAAGGGCGTTTTAAATGACTTTCTGAAATTAATGTGTCATCTTTATTTTTTACGGTAGAAATGTGTCATCATTTAAAAAAAACTAATAGTTTAATACTCCCTCCGTCCCACTCTAAATTGCTTATTTACTTTTTGAGAGTCAAACTTTACAAACTTTGACCCTAAATA
>JAULKJ010106552.1:0-15450 GCA_032355405.1 Rubia balearica | reverse complement strand
AGACAAATTTGACCCTACCACGATTATTTGGAATGTTGAACCTTTCTTGCCAGGAGATTTTTACTGGCATGTTCACTAAATCATTGGTCAAATCATGTACAGTGAAATGTTAAATTAAAACCCTTCAATTTTACTGTCCAATTGATATGAATTTGACTGAGTGGGGCCTGCCTATTTGTTCAGCTTATTCAGTGTATTTGGTCAACTAATTTTTTTTTTGGTTATGCTGGTTTTTAATTTAGCAGTGGTTATAATCTGTACAGGACTTCGTGGAGGAGGATCTGGAATGGTTGTCGAACAAGGATGCTTTCCCGTCCGTGGAGACGTGTTTTGACCTTCTCACGGAGAACCCGGACATCAGTGTGCTGAACCACCACAGCCCCGTATCTGTGCTTGAAAACAGCAATAGCAGTAGTTGTAGCGCTAGTGCCGGAAGCGGCATTGCTAATGGCAGTGCCACTATGAGCTGCTACGGCAGCCTTCAGGTGCCCAAGGGTTTCCCTGTGCGGGCACGGAGCAAGAGCCGGTTGAGGTGTAGAGCAGGCTTGACCGAGTTCACTCAGCAACCGCTTTGGTGGAAGCAGGCGAATGGCAGGAACGATAGGTTTGAGAGGCGGCACGTTGTTAAGGGTAATAGCAATGTGGGCAGGAGATGTCTGCATTGCTATGCTGAAGAAACACCCCAGTGGAGGGCAGGTCCTATGGGGCCGAGGACGCTCTGCAATGCCTGTGGCGTGCGATATGTAGTTAAGGCGAGTAAGAGTAGGAGCAACGTCGGTAGGAGATGTCTGCATTGCCAGGCTGATGAGACACCCCAATGGAGGGCAGGTCCTATGGGGCCGAAGACGCTCTGCAACGCCTGTGGTGTGAGGTACAAGTCAGGGCGACTTGTGCCTGAGTATCGCCCGGCTAATAGTCCAACATTCTCTACTGCAAAGCACTCCAATTCCCATAGGAAAATCGTTGAGATGAGGAAGCAGAAACTGACACCAATAGGAGGAGGATTCACAGGGGTTGTAAGTGGAGGATTCAAGGGGAGTGAAAGCAGAACAGATAGCGGCAGCGGCGAACAAGGCTTTGGGATTGGGATATAGGGTAGGATAGCATGCCTGGTGTCTTGCCTTCGTTTAATCTTTGACTCAGTTAGGTTAGATCTTAGGGTTTGCTGTAATGGGATTAGATTTTTAGATTGAAACCACATTTATTTGTTTTCTCATCAAAGTCCATTAGCAAGTTTTGACTCTGGTGTGTTCAAGTTATGAATCAGAATAGATTGGAAGTTGCAGAAAGATGGTTTTGGTTTTGGTTTTGGTTTTTATCCACGGGGAGTAATGAATACGTACATGTTTCTATGTTTCCTGCTTGCTTTTCGGAATCATGTTTTGGTGAGACTAGCATGTGTGTGCGTGTTACTCTACCTGTAAGGCTCATGTTTCTCACTTTCTAGAGTAAATAGTATATGGCTACTGCATATGTGACCTGGAATTCGGAGCTGGTTCTTGTTTGCTTCTTGTACATGATGTGCTTCTTGTGGTAGGTGTTGATTTATCATTTGGCTACTATTGTGCCATGAATGCTAGCTTGGATCCAGTGAATGCTTTCGGAACATATGGTACATTAGACTATTTCATTTGCGTTGCAAGTGTTTATCGTTACAGAGTGTATCTTTCCTTGCTTCTGTGTGTAAGTGTCGATATGTTTGCTTTGGTATTAGAGATACCGAGTTTTTGTAAGGTTGGCTTTGTTGAATCAATCTTTGTTGTGTTGCTACAGAGGGAATGATTCCCGTATCATGTGAGTGTTTTCTCTCTTGTTGTGAAGAGATGGTTTCTAATTTAGATGTTTACAATGAAACTTGTTGAAGAATATCTTCATATCTTAACTAGTTGTCTTGTTCCTTGGAGTTTGCTAAAGATTGGATAATATCTAGATTAGTTATTTGCTTCTTGGAGTTTGCAGGCTTTACACAACTTAGCCATGTTCTATGTTTGTTCTTCCCTGTGAAAATGGAGTTATTGACAAAGACAAAATAACATGTCGGCTAATTAATTACTAATAATAGACGTACTTGATCAATCTTGAATCCTGATTTTCGCTTGTGTGGACAAGGTCAGATGTGAGCAGTTGAGAAACTTTGGAAGTTTGTTATACTACTAGTAATCTATCCTCATATTTGTAATGCTGCATAAGAAAATATTTGTTGAAGCAAGTTTGATGGTGACCTGCGAAAGTTGATTTTTTTGTGGTGAGTGTAATTGGAAAACTTCTGAAAATATTAGGTCTCGTGAATGTCACTTTCATGAGTCACTAAGATCAAGTTTAAATGATAAATTCAAGGAACATTTATACTAAAACTAGATTGTTGTTTCCCGTTAGCAAGAGGTGGTAAAACCTAATAGAATTGTGACTTTTGAGATTCGTATATTGAAAACTTGTTTGAACACTCCATCTGTCACAACCATGTCTGCACACTTTTCTTTTTAGCTTAACCCAACTAAATCTGCACACTTTCTATTTTAGAAAAAAAATTAACATATCAAAAGTCTTACTTACCCTTAAAAATATAAAATTTTACATTTAAAACCTCCTCTTTCTTCTCCACCCAAACCCCTAGCCTCCCACCTAGAGCCCTTTTTTCCCTATCTTTGGTTACTGTACCACCCCCTGTCTTCTCACCCGAGCATCCTTTCTTCCACCATTTTTCCTTCTCACCTGTGCCACCCTTTCTTCTCTTTCTCCCACCCTTCTTCTTCTTCTCCCAAACCCTCGCCACCCGAGATCAACTTCTTCTACTCGAACCCCCAAATCCCCAATGCAGACGTGGAGCAGGCGGATCGAGACACCGTGGTCGATGATGCATTCTCGCATGCGTAGTACAACGCCCTAAAATCGTTCAATTTTGGTTTTCTGGGCTTAGGTTTGTTGGGATTACTTTGGTGAATAGCGTCTGGTCGATGAGGGATGATCAGGTGGTGGAAGAGAGGCTACGCGACAGCAGTGGTGGTCGTGGTGATTGGCGGGCAGGGGAGGGTGAGAAGTGGTGGTGGTGGTTGTGATAGGCGAGCAGGGGAGGGTGGGAGAGGAAAATGGCATTCTGGTATTTTCACCTTTCCAAATTAAAACATTAACTTTCTCTTTCTGCATGTTTGGGTGGGACAGAGGAAGTACAATATGTTTTTGGCAAGGATGAGCAAGCCAAATCAACGAATGTGACTTTAAAGTATGAGTGGGTCTCCTGACATGCTTGGTTTGATTTGCAAAAGTCAAATTAACCAATATGAACTGTAACAGAGGGAGGATATCTTAGCTGAACTTGGAGCAAGAGATAGAGGGAGTAAAAATTCCGACCTTGTAAAATACCAGCATTGCCCTCCTTCTCTTATTTCGACCACTGACCACCATAACCGCAACCACCACCTACCACCGTATTCCGAACTTTTCCATCTTCCGGAGTGGGTGGCGCACCGGAGAATCAGAGCGTCCCTATGACTCACAGAAGTCCTCGTTCCAGAAGGCGTCGTTCTCATTGAGATTATCGCTGACAGTAAAGTCATTGCCGGAATCCTCAAGGACAACGGTCAGCTTCGTCAGAGAGAAGATATCAAGGAATCGGTCGGAGACGGCTCGGAGAAGTTCTGTTCCAGAAGACGTTGTCCTCGCTGATTTCATCACTGGAGTTCTCGAGGACTGTGTTGGTTTTTGTCAAAGAGAAGACGCGAGGAATCAGTCGGAGGACGACAACCGGCGATGATGGAATTAGAAGGAATGGTTTCATTTTGCAAGATAATAGGGGTTGTGGTTTGGGGGAGAGAACAGGGGGGAGTGGGAATCACAAGGGTTTTAATTTGAGGATGAAAATAAATGAATTTCAATTATTATTTGAGGGAGAAGGTAAATAGTGAGAAAATTAAGGGTAAAGTAGTTTTCTATTGAACTGAAATTTTCTTCAAAAGGAAAATGTGCAAATTTTCCCGAGATGTCCAGAAAAGAAAGAGTATAAATTCAGTTGGGATGAAACAAGTATATGATAGTAATTTTCTTAAACTATTATCATGCCCAAACTCAACATACCCAAAGTCAAAATCATTGTCCAAAATGCAGATTAAAATATGATTTTAAACCCAGAAAGTACTACTCGATAAAATCCAACAATGTGATTCAAATTTCTTCACCCGTCATTGTCAACTAGGACATATGAGAGATGCTAATTACAAGTGCTAATGATGGCAACACTTCAGCGGACGATGTTCAGGGTTAGATTTTCATCGTTGGAGAAGGGATGTGGAGATGATGTTACCCTTTTCCCTCCTGAAAATTTGCATTTAAGTCCCTGATGTTTATCTCGCTTTAAAAAATTAACCTCGAGCACAGAATATTAATGTTTTGACCTTGTATTTGAAAAATTCCTATCTTATCGTTCAACTATTATATAAGTAACCATTGATCTCACCATAAAACGGTATTGCGAAAGACATTATTTTCCTCTAATGTCGTATATCACTATTCATATATAAAGTTTAACTTATTTAGAGTAAAATTTCATACATGAGGTATAAATATTGTTGCGTGCAACATTCATCGTATTTATAATGATCTATTTTTACTTCTTTTTTTAAGTCCGTCTTTGAAAGATGATATTTCGATAAGTTATAGAAAGACCAAGATTTAAAGTGTAAATTAGAATAATTGAGATAAAATGTTTGGGTACCATGAATCGGGTTATAAACTTTATAACTATTGCACGTTGTATAATAAATTTTAATATTGCAATTAAGATATTTTACCTTTTATTATTTAAATTAAATCTCGTATTTCCATAAGTTTATGGAAATACATTTTTTTCCAATACTTTGCCCTTTTTATATGAAAAGTTAATTAAAAAAATATAACCAATAAAAAATCATAAAATATAAAAAATGAGAGGTTAGGTTGGTAAGTACCAAATTTCGCATAAAATTGGGGGGGTCTAAACAAAAACTCACAAAATACCAAGGGTTGGCGCGAGCGCGCGCGCACACACACACACAGAGGATCTCCACAACTCTTTTCGGCGGCCACGGCTCACGGAAATTGAAATTGTAAGTCCTCATTCGGTTTGCTTACTCCCGTTTTTCTAATCAAACAGTTGTACTCAAATCGTGTATTTTTTCAAAAGAAAAAGAAATCTTCAAAATGACAAGGTCTATGGTGTCTGCGTGCTGTTTGATGTAATGCTCGTGTTGTGAAAATAGGGTTTATATGTATGCAAAATTGTTTGCAAGTTTGTATGATGTTTGATAAACTCTAAATTGGCTGGTTTTTGTTGCTTTGCTGTTGTGGGAAAGTAAAGTAGGGAAGCCAGAATGCTATTTGCTATTTCAGATGTTCTGTTGCAGTCTGCTAAAAGAGCCATTTTTGTGGTTTGTATTTATTAAATTTTCCATTTTGGTTGTGACTAATGTTGGATTGTGTCCAAACCCTTTTAGCTGAAATAGCTCATTATCGGGTTTATTCGTTTCAGGGATTGGAGGGTTTGCTCTTCTTTGCATAAACAATGAAAGGAGCTAGTGAAATGGGAGAATATAAACCGACAGGTGATTTTGAAGAGTTTAATAAAGATTTTGATATCAATATGGCTGATGACAAGGAGCTCTGGCTGATACAATGGCCCTTGAATTCGGTACACGACACTTCTTGTTTGTGATTTCTGGCGTTTTAGTTTTGGTATCATTTTGATACCTTTTCTTCCCTTTTAGTTTGAATTTTCATGCTGTATGTTTGCGATTCTTCCTTGGTTAGAGATTTTGTTGTGTCTAATTATTGATTTTCTTAAATTTCATACGTATTTTATTGATACCACGTTACGATTTGTGGCTAGAAAACACAAAATCCTTGACTCAATAAAAGGAATGGAGGGAATTTAAAAGTGACTATTCACAAAGTTGTGAGTACGATCTATATAACCTAGATGAAGGCATATCTTTTGATAAAATATGATTGCAAAGTAGATGAAGGCATTTCCACTCATAGGGATTGTTGGTGCTGTTTATGTTGTGTGATTTTGAGAGTTCTGTTTGTTGATTGTTTTTCCATTGATTCTGTCATATTCTTGAATGTTCTAGGCTCCAGATATCGATGGTCAAACGCTGTCATTGAATCTTCACCGTAATGGTCTTCTGGGTACTTTTGAGGGACCGACTGGTAATGGAAACTCACTTGTTTTAGAGCTTAGTTTTTGTTCTATAATGTTCTTGTTAGAAACTAGTGCTTAAAACAGCTTAACTACAGGTTCTGTTGTAGATTATATATTGTTTATGATGGTCAATTTGTCTCATATCCATTTTGTGCCAGGAAAACAGTATGAATTGGTTAGTAACGAACCCCAGAAATCCGGAGCGACTGTATTTTTACCTTCTTCGTCAGATTGCCAGATCGGTAATGAATCTCTTTCAAATGTTCCTCTCTGACACCTAAGATTGATTGTTGTAGGAATGCTGAGATATTTGTGAAGTGGCTTTTTTTCTACGGCTCATTTGAACAGAAGTTAATATTCTACTAGTACTTGGCAATTTCATTGGTTGAAGTTCAGAGCTGAACTAGGTGTCTTGTAGATTAATGACTTCGATATGACTGTATCTAACATGTCACTCATTACAGTTGGGAAGATCTCACGACAGGTTTCTATTCTGCACTACCCAGACCCAAAAGAACTTTCAGAATCCAATCTGTTCGTTTATAAAAAGATGGCAGAAAGGTCTGCTGCTTCTTCCTTGACAGGCTCAGCTAGTCGTTACTCGACTCCAACACAAGGTATGAGGTCCCGAAGCTCAGGGCTGAACAGCGGGTTACCTTCCTCCATGCGTAGCGGAAGAACTGGAACCATAGCATCTGGTGGGTCGAGGGACGCTTCAAAGCCTCCATTGAAAGGACATGCTGATAAGTCTCTTCATCAAGATTCTAAAAGGGAACCAGATTCTGGTACACCTTCGGGGTCATTAGAGCAATCTCAGGAAAGAAAATCGAAGAAGAAAAGGAAATCAGAAGTTTAAGAACGCGAGGAAAAGGTTCGTCACGTCAACACTAAAATGAGGCAACAGAAGCCAGCCTCAGTGAATGAGGTCATATTCAGGACTTGAGGGAGGTATAATTTTGAGAATTATGGTATTTTTCGATAACGTTAACGGTGAGCTATACCAATAGTCGAGTGACCGAGAATGTATGTCACAAATAGTAGAGCGACGTTTGAAATCGTTTCCCTAATTATTATTTTTGTGATTTGAATATGATTTGTTTAGCGCACGTTTAATATTTATTTGATTTTTTTTCTCTACTCGTGAAATTCATCTAGGAAGAATAGGAAAAGGGAAGGGAAAAAAAATAATCTAAAGTTGAAGTTATAAACGACACAATAAAATCTTCTGGGTTTGAGATGGAGTATCAACTTATTTTACTCCTTTTGCCCCCCTTGTTTATGCATTGAGAGAAATTCCTTTTTTGTGCTGTTGATATGGCACTGGGCCGGGCCCTTTTTAATACTATTTGTTCAGTTTGCTTTTTTGAAGTTAACTCATTTGGTTTCTAATTAAGACATTGATTGTCCATTATTTTTGGGAAACCTACTGTTCAAATGGGGGGAACTGTAAAAACATGTTAAAGAAAAAACGGGAACAATACAAAAATTCAAATTTTTACAGACAACCAGCAAATAGAGAAACAGTGAAAAATTCAGACTTTACATTCTTCCCACCAACATTAAACCTAAATCTACCCAATACAGATTCTATAAATACATTCATAACACCATTTTGGTCCCCCTAAAAACCAAACAGCAACACCGACATTCCTTCTGCCATCATCTTCTTCATCCCCTCATCCCCACCCCCAATTTCCACTGTTAACCAGTTTTGAAACCCATAATTGCGATTCTTTTTTCCCCTTAGCTTTAGATTCCACCTCATCGAGCCCTACCAAGTTCAAATTTGAACTGATTGCTCTCTAAAGTGTGGATCTTCCCTTCATCATCAGGTTGAACAAAAGAAATGAGGGAGAAGAATTTATCCAACATCGAAAGGCAAGACATAGCGAGTTTCTGCTGAAGAACAACAATATATAAGGGGAGAATCCAGTGAGGCCAATGCAAAGAAGCTGTAACCAAGTTTCAATGTAGTGTTCAGACTGTGAGCTAAATATGGGAAAGAACCAGATTTCAGCTATCAATGGGAAGTCCACTTGATGTGAGGGCAAGAATGTTTGGCCATCCAGGTAAGAAGGCACAAGAAGAACAGTCAGAGGCACAAGTGCTGTTCTTGGAGTACCAAAAAGTACAGTTCAAAGGGGAGTAGCAGCAAGGGTAATAAGGAGCCACACAAATGCATCAAGCCAACATTAACCAACAGAAAAAGGTAACAAGACTTAAGTTCTGTATGAATATATTAGATGTTGAATGGAGGTTTCATTCAATGGATACAACAATCCACATAGATGGAAAATGGTTTTATATGAGCAAACCTATTGTTCGTTACTTACTTGCCGTGGACGAGGTGGAGAAGACCTAGATCTTGTGGTGGAACTTGAGACAGCTACGTTGCCACCAACAGCCGCCTTTACGGTCAACGCCTGAGAAACTTAATGGTCGGGTAACACTGCCGGTCTCCAGCCCTCTCCAGCGTTGGCATTCGCCCCACCCATTTGAGAAGATGACATAAACATGGTGGAACTTGAGACAGCGGCGACGCCACCATAGGCTGCCTCTACGGTCAACGCCAGAGAAACATCATGGTCGGGTAACACCACTGATCTCCAGCACTCTCTAGCGTCGGCATACATCTCACCCGCCGTAGAAGACTTAGATATATTGGTGGAACTTGAGACAGGGACAACGCCACCATAGGCTGCCCTACGGTCAATGCCGAAGGAACTTTAAGGCTGGGCAACACCGCCGGTCGCCACCCTTCTCCGGCGTCGGCATGAACCTCACCCACCGGAGAAGCGGACATAAACATGGTGGATCTTGAGACAGTAGCGGTGTCACCAACGGCCGCCTCTATGGTCAACACTAGAGGAACTTCAATGCCGGGTAACACCGTCGGTCTCGAGCCCTCTCCGGTGTCTGCATACTCCTCACCCGCTGGAGAATACGTCAATCTGGTCGTTGTAAACCCAGTTTCAGGAACCAAACACAAAGAACACCCTCCATCATAGTTAAACCCACATCCAACCCAAGAAGACATTTTTTTTTGAAAACTCTAGATGGGGGAGGAGGAAGATCGTATATAAAGATAGAGAGAGTTTGGAGAAAATGAGTTGAGATTACAGAGAGAAATGAGAATGAGAAGAGTTCATATAGAAATGGAAAATTGAAAACCTGATAGAGATAAGGTGGAGTAGTTGGAAGATCAAAGATATTAAAGTAGGGGGACAACTTTTCATTGGTGAAGAATCTCGATGAAAGGGAATAAAGACGTTGGAAGAGTGAAGAAATTAAATATGGGTGAAAGAGGTGGTTGGAAAATTAAATCAGGTGGGAATAGTTAGGTGGAGTAAATATGATTTTACAATGAACTTATAACTTAATTGGGCTTAATGGGGGCCGAAAATCTAAATGAAGAGTGGCCCAGCAGAATCTTAAAAAAGGTTAAAACATTGCCAAACATTGCCAAATTCAACTGGGACAACCCAAAAAGGAAATTCAACTGAGACAGAGGAAGTATTATTTTTTATAATACTTTAAAGTACTCATGCCTAAAACATAAATTTGTTTTACATCGTCTAATCGTTAGACACGATCATTTTATTTAAAACTAATTAAGTGATTTAATATTTAAATATTCAAATATTAAAATTATTCAGTAATCCATGAAAATGTGTTGTCTTGACATTATCAAACATACAAAATTTATTAACCTTTCTTTTTTTTGTGTCACTTTGATTATTACTGTAAATTTTTTGCTTGATTTGTGACAAAATTCTACATTAAACCAAAAAGATAGTCTCTTGTTAGGCAGTCTAACAATTAAATTAATCATTGAAAACTTCATTTCTATAACTTTTAAGGTTAGATTATAAATATATATGTTTCGAGATACAGTTTACGAGCTTTTAAATTTATCGGAAACTCATTGCAATTAAATGAAAACAAACATAAAATTGTCCCATTTATTATAATCAATTAGAGTGTTAAAATACCTCCGTCTAACAATAATGCGTTATAAAATAAGATTTTGTGAATCACAAATAATATCATGTGAGTTAAATAAAACTAGGTAACAATGATGAGAAAGTCTCTTATTAAACAGATTAATGGTTAGGACAATAACGAAAATTCTCGTTTCGATAACTTTTACTATCAAATTATAATTATATATTTCAAAAATATATTTTTATATTTCATTTAAACTACTCCCTCCGTTCATTAGTGTTTGACATACTTTTTTACTCATTTTTCTCAAGGCATGTTTGACCATTAATAACTTTTGCTACATATGTTAATATCATATAAAATTGTAATATTTGGGAAGTACATGCTACGAAGAATCCAACCATACCTCACATGATAATATTACTACTTATATAATACATGAAATTTATGGTCAAACGTGACTTGAGAAAACTGACTAAAAGTATGTCAAACTTAACAGAACGGATGGAGTAGGAGAATCTCGCTGTAATAAATACAAACAAATACTCCCCCTATCCCACAAAGAATGACACACTTTCTAGTTTAGTCTGTCCCACTAGTAATGACATGTTTTGTCTCTTTCCAAATTTAGCAAAATTTGAAGGCTCAAGATTGCCCAAATTTTTGGTCCAAATTCATTAATTAATTCTACCCATCCAAACATGTAGGCCACCACAACTCGTAAAAATTTGGTCCAAAAACAAATAGGCCATTTTTAATTATCAAACCATTGACCAATTACAATAATTATAAAATGATTGCGTCTAACAGTTAGTTAGTCAGTATAAAATAAATAATCACCCTTAACTTAAAAAAGGAATACTTTCCTTTGTTTGTTGACACAATGGTCGTCCGCCCAGGCCATAATTCCAAACTATCTACCTTTATTGTTTCACTTTGGCACTCATCATCATCTTCTTCTTCCTTTAATTCTCCCCATGCTGACGTTTGTTTCGTCCCTTCATTTTCTCCCGCCAGCTCTCTTCATTAGAAGATCTTAGTTTTGAAGGCTGGCTTTTTACGGAGGATGCTGTTAAACTAGTGGCAGAAATAAAGCCTATTGCAGAGGGACAAGCTCAAGTTGTAGATTATTGTGAAGGTAAAAATCCTAATTATTACAGGTATTTGGAATATTGTTGGGCTCACTTAATTGTGTTAGCTTTGTCTCAACCATCTTACGGTCTAAGTGATGTAAAACACCATTATTTTCTTCTATGACATTATTTTTTCCCCATGGTTTTATCAGCCTGCCTACCATTGTTATCTGAGTTTGCTGATTGGGGTTGATTGGCAAGAGGCTAAATTTCCTCCGGGATGTTGGCAGGATGGAAAGTGGTTCCCTGTTCTGCTTGGTGTGTATGGAAAAATCCTCTGTTTTTTATTACACAATTTTCAGTTGCCTTTGATTTGTCCTTATTTTTTAAAACTAGGTTTGCATGCTAAGTAAGTGAATGTTTAATGGAGGTTGGCTATTGATTGGATAAAAATGCAAAGAGGAGGAAGGCTTATGCTGAGTTATCATCAAAAGCAAGAGAAGAGTTGTTGCAGCGGAGGAGGGACCGCTGCAGTTTAAAGCGCTCCCTTAAAGATGTGGGTATGTTTTCCCAATTTTTTTTACCAGTGAATTTCCTAATGTGCTTGATTGTTGTTACAGTAAGTAAGTTTCCCTCCCTATCTTGTGGGATTATATTTTTCATCATCTTTGTTATTTTGAAGATATAAAATATAGCACTTCTTTGTTTGCTACATGTTTTTTCATCAGCTACAATGTCAATATATGATACACATTTACCTCGTGTTGGGATGGGGCCTTTTTTTATGTACTGACAAAGCTGTGAGTGTAGTTGTTTGTGTCTGAATAATGTATTCAGTCTATGAATTCTATGTCAGCACTAAAACATTCAATCTATGCACATAGCTCCTTTTTAATGTGCTCAGGTTCTTTTTCCAAATGAACATGTTTTGGGAGATTATGTTGTCTTCATAGTTCATTCTTCCATATAAGTTAGTAGATATTTTTAAACCAGTCTATTATTGCTGCAGTCAATCAGAGAGCAGGTAGTTTAAATGCATTTCTTCAAGTCAGCTAGGGGTCAGTAATTTTAGTTTTGGTTCGAAGGGGTTTAGCATAGTAATTATTGCTCATCAATGGTTATAAGATGATAATTTCTCTGTATACTAGTACAATGGTTCGTGAAATATTTTAAATTCATCAATTTTATACCTATTGTAATAGGTATGAACAAGTTTGAGCTTGTCATTATATCCGCCGAACTGCTAATTCTAGGAATTTTGTAGTAATTGTGAAATTGTCAAATTGCACCCTTGCTGCTTAGTTTGTTAATCTTATTTTGTGACATGCAAAATAACTGATTTTGTGATATGTCCATTCCCTTTTGGATGAAATCACTGACACTTAGATGTGCATTCCCTGATTTTTGTCGTTTAGTTAACTCATATGGTGCAATCTGGCCACCATATTATATGGTGCTTGTAGACAATAAACCATGATATTTTGATTTGATAGTTGGCAAAATGCAGCAGCAGTGTACATTTGTTCCCTTAACTCGGAAATGGACATACAAGATAGTGAGTTGGATGGCATTTTGGATTTCCTAAATCTTGCTGATTTGGGAGAGATAACTAATAATCTGATAGACAAGGTTAATCATTCACGAATGAACCACTTTAATTCAACCTCTGCTTATAAGCTTTCTCGTGTGATTATAATCACGTTAGCTGCTGCCAGTTGAGCAACTTATAGACAGCCTACTGTGGACACTCCTTCAAACACAAACATTGATTTACTCCAAGGTTGTTGTGTATGAGAAATGGTTCTTTAGTAATGCTGATATATGAATCGTACCATAAAGTTTGTATGTTTCAGTGTTCACTTGTAATTCTTTGTGGTTATAATAGGTTTTAAGTGTTAATATGCAGAAAAGTACCACTCTTTCACTATATTAACTGAGAAAAGTTCTTTCTCTTCATGCACGAAAATAACCTGCCGCCTCTTATGGGCTCTTCTTATTAAATAATGTACAATCTTTAACTTTGTACACCGTGTTATTGAGAACTATACTTGATGTTGTATTGCCTTTTTCCTTAAATGTAGATTTTCTTTCCTTGGTTTTATTATTCTGAACTTTCGTAAACTTACCACCTGAAAAGAACTCTATCTTCGTATTCCTGGTTGTTTTGCTATAGTATGATAAAAATCTGAATTGCTAATGCTGCAGTACTGCAAGTTTTCATCATTGATTGAATGTCTTCAACTATTCCTGGTTTTCTCATTCCTTTGTTGTGCTACGCTTGTTTTTGAATCAAAATGTATGGATTCCCTTCTTCTGTTCTATTATCACACATTTACTTCTATTTCGGAAAATCTGTGTTTAAAATACTTTTTTTTAAAATTTAAACCCATATTAGTGGGAGGGATATTTATTACCCCAGTCCTTACCAAAAGAATTGATTGAGTTTAAAATACTTGTAATTACAAACTTTGTAATGTTTAAACTTTTTATGTTGTTAGTTTGTCCGACTATTCAGTAAGATTGATGTTTTCGGTTAATTTTTACTAATGTTTTGGTTCTCAAAGCAATAAAGAAATGCTTTTTCAATTTAACAAGAGTTGAGGTAGGTTAAAATTAACTGTTTAAATTTGTTTGCTACGAAGATTGATCACCCTCTTTTACTCTGCAATTTTTTTCAAGAACTGGTTCGTTAAATCTCTTCTACTGTGTATTCAAAATTGTTGTATGAGCTGCATATAAACACAAATCATAGCAGTAAAGCTGATTAATTATAGTTACAACTTTGTCGATATTTATGTAGTTTTACATTTTTCAGGAACTCCATCTTCTGATAATGACTGTAAATTAAAGAGAAGAGAGACTTATGCTGAGATGCCTATTGAGCAGAAAAAAATTCCCTCAAGCAAAAAAAAGAGCAAGTAGCACTAAGACGTTCATCACAGATGGGCGATCAACAGTGCCTTCCAGGTTTGTTTGTAGAATTTTAGACTTTTAAAATCCTTCGTTTTCTATAATCAGGCATTTATATTCAATGAACTGAGATGATAGAAAATAGGTTGAAAAAAGAAAAAAAAACTCTCTATGCTGACTTTTCAGTTAATGCTGGGGATCATGACGATGCACATGACCTGACATCATCATCTTCTCATGATGACCTTTTAATTATTGACTCATTTGGTTTTAGTCTTCAGCAGATTAAGAATCTGCGAGCTCGCTGTAGAGGTCGGTTTTTTTAACCTATTGTGTTCCTTTTAAGTTGATTAAGCTTGCCCAGGGATTACTTGATGAAGCTAATTTTAAGTTTGATAAAATTATACCATGAGTGAAATTTATATGATGTTCATTGATATTTAATATTATTTTCTCATATATTGTTTATATTACTATGATCTATTCAATTTTTTATTCGAGTAATTACTATGCCGAATCCTTTAGTATTCTTGCTAACTGGGATGTGCTTGCACCAACCTATCCTCTCAACTAAGGGACTTGTACCCATGAATTACTTGATCATACTAATCTTATGTTTGATAAAATTATATCATGATTTTAAATTATATGATGTTCACTGATATTTAATATTATTTTATCACATGCTGCCTATATTACTATCATGTGTTGTAATTGTGATTAAAGTAATTATGATGCCGATTCCTCCGGTATTTTTGTTAACTGGGGTGTGCTAACTGGACCCTGTTAATTATTACAACTTCATAAATTGTGATACAGTTTCTTGAAATATTGTTCATCAAATTTTATGAATAGGTTCTGGTTTGTAGAGGGTTGTTCATCTGAAACTACAAATTTTAAAATAATTATCCCCTCATTAAAATTAGATATCAACAACAATTGGTAAAAAATATTCAGAACAAAACAACGAAAGTGATATTTCTTCTAATGACAACAATTTAAATATCATATTATCCCGTGCTTTCTTAATAAAGTAAGTAGCACTAAGAAGTTCATCTGAAACAGTTGATGAGCGGGGATTGGCAGGTTTGTATGACGAATTTTAAACCGTGTTCGAATATATCTTTATATAGTAAGCCATTTAAATTTAATGGTCTACGATTATGAAATGCAGGTTCAAAGATGAAAAGAAAGACATCTCTCGATAGTCATTTGTCCGTTGATTCGTTGTTGCAAGTAGGGTCTTCTTCTTCTCATGCTTATGTGCCAATAGTGAATTCTTCATTTCTTCATAATAGAAAGGATGGGAAATTACCTTCTACCTCTGCAGGTGTGTTTATCTTTGTTTAT